>PVJH01003416.1:0-142923 GCA_004026705.1 Nesogale talazaci
CATTTTATTGGGGGGGGCCCTACAACTCCCATCACAATCCCCAACAACATCAGTTGTATTCAGGCCACTTTTACACACCCATTGCCATCATCACTCTCAAAACATTCTCCCTCCCTCCAGGCCCCCATTATCTGCCCCCTATATTACCCTTCCTCCCCCCCTTCCCCTTGAGCCCTTAGTAATTTACAAATTATTTTTTCATTCTTTGTAATGTAATTTGTAATTTTTTATTGATAATTTGATATGATCCACACAAATAAATGCCTGGTGTAGCCAATAGAATGCAAGTGTAGACTGAGCCCTGGTGGCATAGTGGTTGAGTGCGGGACTGAGGCCCACTGGCTTGGTGGTTCAAATTCAGCAGCAGCTCTCCAGGAGCAAGGCTGGGCCTTGAAGTCCCACCAGAGGGCAATGATGCCACAAAAAAAAGAATGCAAGTGTATTAGGTTAGAGGCCACACTGGAAAAGATAATAGAAACAGTGTAATCAATGTAATATAAATTTATGATTTTATGTTCATATATTATTTATTAATCTTTGATTTTACAAGTTTGATTTCCTCTAAATATCGTTCTATATATATGCTACTACCTTATATACTCCAGTATAAGCCAAGGCACCTAATTTACCACAAAAAAAACCTGCAGGACTTTTTCAGCATAAAAAAAATGTGCTGAAAAAATTGGCTTGAGTATATATGGTATTTCATTAATTGTAACATACAAGTTCCATATTTTTTACTCTCCCAGCTCTGATTCATTTGTCATTTGTTCAATGGAAAGCCTTTATCTACATACATTTAACATTCCAATTGTATTTGGAAGCCTCTCTATAGTTTATATTTAAGACTGAGATCCCTGATTATTGACGCTATTTCAGGTTGAGATGCTAAACATATACCTAAGCTCATAGTTAGTCACCCCTATCAGTGAATTAATGATCAAATCAATAAATCCCATGTGCTAGTCTGGTTAGACTAGAGAAACAAATCCATAGAAACATATATGTAGATAAGAGAAAAGGGTAATTGCACATTAAGAAAGCATTCCCAACCTAGTTCAGTACAAGCCCATAAGAACGATAATAGCTCATATGTCTGATACCAATATATAACGCCCTCTTCAGACTCATGAAAAACATGCAGTGATGTGGAGTGTAGGATGATTGCAAGTCAGTGGGTAGAAATTCTCTGGATCCAGTGGTGGTGTAAGCATCTCAGCGCCAACAGGGTTCTCCATGTGGCTTCTCCAGCTTCCAGGGCTGCATCAGGGTAGGTACATATGATTTCTCCTCAGGGTTGTCTTGCAGGAAGTGAGCCTTGTCAGTAGAGAGTCTCTAATTGTCAATTGAGGGGGAAGTATCTTCTGCCTCCAAGGAGAAAATACAGCTGTTTCCAAAATTCTGAGGAGAAGGCCTTCCCCACACAGCGGCCTCATTAGCCATGACCCAATTGACAGACTAAATTCCACCCTTTCCCTCTAAATCCCCTCAAGTCTTAAATTGACACTAGATTATGTTATTACCACATGCCATGCAATCATAGTCTCATAAAACATAATCCAAAAGTATGCACTACAGCAAGGACAGAAGTGTAGAGTCTGCTTTTTAGAGAAATTAGGAACCACAGAAGACTGGTTCTTAAAAATGCAACCTGTTTTTCTTTTTGTTTTTGTATTGGCAATTGTCATGGGCATGTCATTTGAACTCATCAGACTTCAAAAACAAAGTAAAATATGCCAATGAAATTTCGATCAAAAGCTCCATAGTCTCTCCTGGCAAATACTCATTTATGCATCAGGAAATGTCAAGTGGAATCTGGGTCCCAATGATACATCACTGTTCTATAGTGGCTTTTGTCATATTGCATCTCATAATTGTTTACATAAACAAATATCACACAATTACTTGCATATTACCTGTCAAGATAACAATGATTGTTTATAATCCCATAGTTTTGCCTGACACTAATTACTAATGCATGCTTAGTATTCACATGTATTATCTCACACATTTGGATAAAAAAAACTACCTAAATCCTTAGCTAAGTTAACCTACATCACACAAGCAATTGGAGATGTGAGTTAAATTTAGAAAGCAACTCTGTTTCACAATAATAGTAAGGTTATTTATATCCTTTTTGGCAGCAATGCTCCAGGGAGTATTATTCCAATAATCTAACTCATATTCTCTAGAAACAATAATATATTCCAAACAGAAATCTAAAGTGAAGAGAGAAGTTTTTCAATTATAAAATACACACTTCATCATACGTTGACATTATTTCTCTCTGAATCTTAAATATTATGTGGCATTAATTATAATATTTACCTCTTGGGGGTTATTTTCATGCATTTTAAGTTGCTTGTTAGTAACAAAGTCTATTTCCTTAACAGTCAATCACTAGCAAAGCAAGGGGAGCATTAGTATACCAGTATTCAATACCAATATTCAAAGAAAATTATTGGAGTCAAACCTGAAAAGCATGAGAGGAATCCCAAAAAGCAAGATTCGTAAATTACCAGTGATTGCAATATTAAAAAAGGAAAGAAATTACCAAATAATCTATGTGGGTACCTCTAGCTTATGTATAAAAATTACTCATTGTTCCATGTGCTCTATCACTTTATAACCATATTCATCTGCATGTTATCACATACAAATTTTCCCTATGTATGCATAATTCTGGAAAACATATTATTCTTAAATTATCTTCCTACGTAATATTTCTATACTGAAAAGTTAGAGAATCAACCCCTTAGATTGTATCCTTAATTCAAATCAGAAGCTCATAGGTCTTGAAGGTCAGTATGAGTCAATGAGAGGTTTAGTTTTGTTGCATTTCATTAGAGTATATCAATTTATTTAAGTTAGAAACATAACTCAGATTTTCTCTTCATTTAGATTGCTTTCTATCAGGATTTTAGCAGAAAACCAATTAGTTTTGATGACACTATATATAGATTCCATGTGAATTGAATAAAATTAATTCAGAATCATAGAAAAACATATATGAATTATGCTAATGGTGTCTATTCTTTTAACTTTACAAGTCAATGCATTGCTTATTATGAATCCCATTATCATGTTTGTTTACATTATATATGAGGACCCCTGATGGCATAATGGTTCATGTTGAACCGTGATCCATAAGTTTAGCAATTCAAAACCAACTTAACAGTTTAACTTAACTCTGTTTAACTTGAACAGTTTCAGAAACCCACAGGGTAAAAATGCATACTTCTACCCTGTCCTATAGACATACTATGAGTCAGTATTGACTCAATGACATTGAGTTGGGTTTTTTGCCTGTTATATATCTTATAGATTTGAAGATTTAAAAAATAATTTGAATAATAAACCTGTCTTTTAGGATGGAATGTGAATATCAAGAGGAAGAGAAAAATTAAGAGGAGAAAGTCACAAATTCAGAATGGCACATATTTTAGAGTAAGGAAACAGGAACAGGATGGATGAAAAAAATTTGAGATTTTAATAGTATTTTGATATATTATTTTTCAAAAAACTTTCATACATTATTTTAGTGACTGTTTTCAATTAACACCTGAGATATGTCTTCATTAACTAATTCCCTCTTTAAAAAATTTTATTTGAACACTATGAAAATCTTACAGTCAGCACAAAAGCTCAGTTACCTCTGATGCTAAAATTGAAAGTGAAGCATTTGTACAACTTCCTTAGGCATTCTCTCCATGGAAAGTTCTCATAGAGATTGTAAGCATTCTTCTTTTTTCTAAGTACTAAAACAGTAAACTTTCACACGTGTAATGGGCATAGGTTAAGAACCATTGCTAACTCCTAAATCCAGGTGTGTTTCTTGGTTTTTGTAATTATCCATTTCAACTTGTAAAAGCACAGGAATCATATAATTTGCAAGTTACATAGCTTTTACAGGCATAGCATTTTGCTTCCATAGACTAAAAACAAAAACAAGATATACAGCCTATACATTGTTGTAATGTGCTTTAAAGTCAATTTTCTACTTATACTGAGCCCGTGTGATGGAGTAGAAGTGTCCCATTGGATTACTTAGGTTCTAATATTTATTGAAAAAGACCACCAAGTCTTTATTTCATGAGAAACCTGGGTGTGTTCTAACTGCCAACTCTTTATGTAGCATCCTAGTGAGCCAGCTGTTGTGACGCCAATGTTCCTAACAATAAAAATATAAACATGAAAAAAAATAAAGGGAAATGGCAAAAAGTTGATTCCTACTATAGTGACTCTACCTAGCATACGTTCTCATCTTTCTTCTGCAGAATAGCTGGTGGGTTTGAACCCCTGGTCTGCGGTCCAGCACACTCTCAATAGCACCCTCAGTTCTCCTTTACTTAAGAAACTTAAATTTATCTATGAAAAGGTTCACTGATGAGATGCTTAATCCATTCAATACTTTCTAGGAAAAGGGTATTAAAATTAAATGCTAAATGGACTTATTTGTTGTTTTCATGCTATTTTTAAGGAAAAAAATGTGTGATACCAAAATCCTGAAAAAAATCTTAGCTGGCATATTGCAAAAAATTTAAAGATATGGCTCTCTGTGTCATTTACATAATCTCCTATCAATTTGATCAAAGGAGTAGAGTTGGGTCTGTCAATCAGGTCGCAGCTTGATGACGTCATTTGGAGGGGTGACAGAGATAAATAGCTGATTGGAGGCCGGATTCACTCTCTCTGTCTTCTTTCCTGCTGTTGAGACACTTGGAGATCTGGAGGAGACATGTGGAGACCTGTGCCAGCATTAAGATGCTTCCACTGTCACTGGATCCACAAGACCTTCTACCCACTAGCCTGTCATCTTCCTGTATTCTTTATCATCGCATGTGCTACATGAGTCTAAAGAGGAAGTTTAGGACTAGTATCAGACATATGGGCTAATATCCGACTTATGGACTTCATCTGGACTGGGATGGGATATTTTCTCAATATATAATTGCTCCTTTATATATACCTCTTATATATATACATATAAGTGTCAACAAATTTGTTTCTTTAGTCAACCTGGATTAACATACTATCTAGGCACTATCATTTATTAAAGTTGTATTATATAAATCAATTTATGGAGAAATGCTACAATGTTCTCCACACGTAATTATATAATTATAGAGATGGTTCCTACCAGCAGCCCAATGAATGGGTATGCTTAAAAAGGAGTGAATTATATTTATGAGGTTTGTGGCAAGGATTATCTCTCTTATTATATACACATGGAACTCAATAATTGATTTCCCTGGAATATGGGGGGAAGTATAAAATATTACTACTAGGTCCTTGTTCCCAACTCCCAAAAAAAGTGGTCCAATAAAAATGATAGTTTCTGAGGGAATATTCTGGGGCAGTTCAATTCAAAGTAAAGAGGTCAGTTCATAAGGTTATAAGAATTGATTATTTTATTTTTAAAAGATATGGGGCTTCAGCTTTGTCCAGTGGTCAGGTGATATGGACAGTAAGGGTTGGGGAACTGAGCTGCTTCCGCGGCTGAGGCAGGCAGAAAAACAGGCAGCCTTGGGAACTCTCCACTCCCTCCTTCTTGCCGCCCCTTGCCATTCTCACACAATCATCCACTCAGCCTGGCTCCTGCCCCTTTGGCCTCCTCCAACAACTTCAGGTACAGTGGGAGCAGCCATGATGAAGTCAGCCAAAAGCAGACTCCATTGGTCTGGAACAGTGTTTCACTTGATAAGCCTCTCCTAGTATTCATCTTTGCAACTGCCCCAAACCACTGAGTGGGACCGTTACCATCATGAAAGAAGAGTCAGGATTGGCAAGCAGGCTTTGGCCAGGGAATTTGAAAACCTTGTGCTTTTCAAACAGGAGACAGAGCTGGGAAACTAAATAATAGCTAGAATAGCAACAATAACACCAGCAAGAGCATAAGACAGAGACACTCCTAGAGCATGGAGTAAGTAACACATATTGCCTTCAGTCATGAAGCCCCTTTAGTCACTTTTTTTCAGCAACTAGATTTGCTTACTCAAGAAGCTAGACCTGACCTCCTTGTGTTCACACGTAAGGTGAACATTTTGAGTGTTTATTGACAGAGCTGGGATTGATTTATTACATTGCCCAAGTACTAGAAGACCACCTAGCCTAGACTCTGAGGATGAGTGAGAGAAGGTCTGCTTGTGAACAGGGATGAAGGGGCTGCCTAACCAACTCACCATGTCCTAAACCTTTCTGAGCCTGAATTGCAGCCAATTAACTTCTTGAATAAATAAACAATTGTGAATATTGCCTGTGACTGTTATGTTCTTACTGAAATGAACTAGAGAATCCAGCAGATAAGTAGAATACAAGGTCAGGTTAGATGTCAGAATGGGCAAGGGAGATAGGTGAGTGAAGGTTTATCTGGCCTTTGGCTTATAGGAATGGTCTTCAGGCTGACATTGCCTTTGATTCTCTGCCCCATTTGTGAAACTAGAAGAGGTCAAATCTGACCCCACAGTTTTTAGAGGGCTTTTTAAGTTTAGGCACTCCCGCAGAATTTCCATCTAAATTTAAGTTATCCACAAAGTGAAAGAGTCATGTAATTACCTACAACAAATAACTTAAATGGACATCAAATAACAGGTAACTGTGTGTGTGTGTGTGTGTGTGTGTGTATGTGCAAAACCTAAGTCACTAATATTATCCATGAGTTAACTAGCATAGAATTCTTGGGGTCAATATTTGCTGACACACTGAAAACACTTACTTTAGTATAAAAATAGCACAAATCAATGGAGGGGAAAGAGAGAGAGCTGGTGACATTTTAATCTATGACTCCAGCTAGGCATGAAACCTGCCTAGTTGCTTGTACTTCCCATTTATAAAACCAGTGCCTTCTGATTTCTCTTGAGATAATTTGGATAGAATTATGACACTTGTCAGTTGAAATATTACTAACACAATGATAAAAGATATTGCAATTCATTTACAAATTGTGAAATTGAAAGTTATATGATAACCAAGACAGACTTTATGGTAGTAAAATATAATTATTGTAGTTGGAAGATAGATTTAATGTCATTTGGGTTTCAGTTCATGTAATTTTTCCATTGTTCTGTGTGTAAGAAAACTATTGCTACTAAAGTTTATATTGTCTTTTATTCATTGAAATTTAATATATATATATATATATATATCTTTTTATAGCTCAATCACGTCCAATAGGATTGTTTAATTGCCACCACAATCAGTTTTCAAACATCCTTTTTCTACCTGGGTTCTTTGTCATCATCTCCGTATTATCGTGCCACCACCACTCAACGCTCCTTTTCCTGTTGTTCTGTTCTATTTGATGTCCCCACAGTTTCATCCATCTTGGTTTTCATATTCCAGAAAACATAAAAACATATAACACAACTTCAAGAGGGTGACCTCCAAAGGCATAACACTTCTAATATACATCCTAATATGTACAAACAAGACCGAGCAAAAGATTGGAAGCAAAAAATACAAAAAAAAATTAAACAAGATCAGGTCCAACCTTCATCCTAGGGAGTTTCCACTGATGGTTTCAAATATTCAAATCAGATCAATGCCTTTGATTGTCTATACTCATCTCTTCAAAGCACACTGTTTAGTAACCAATTCTCTCCAATTCTTCAATTGTATAGTGTGTCAATCATGTGCTTATGTTAATTTCATGATTGAGATGTAGGGGTGGAGTCTATCCTGTTGATCTGGAGATAGCCATTGAGTAGCCAATGAGGCCTCTGTGTGGGCATGGCTTTCTCCTTAGACTTCTGGGAAATCTTGTGATATATCCCTCATAGAGATGAGAAACTATCTCCCCAGTTGTTGGGAGTCAGTCTGTGAGACAACAAACTATGGAAAAGACAAGATGGCAGCATCTGAGAAGCTTGAGGAGCCAGAGGAGGAGCCACATAGCCTTACCCTGATGGAACCAGACCTCTGAAGCTGGGGAAGCCACATGGAGATCCCTGCCTGCACTAAGATGCTTCTATCACCACTGGATGCTGTTGATGGACTCTGAGCCTGGAAGCAAGGAGCCATGCGGAGACACCTGCCAGCCCCAGGATTCTGCACCCACTGACCTGTGACTTCATGAGTCAGAAGGATACTTTATAGAATTGTATCAGGCATATGGGCTTATGACTTTGAACTGGACTGGGTTGGGATGCTTTCTCAATGTTCCATTCCTTTTGTATATAAGCCATATTCTTATGTCCATATGCATGTCTATGAATTTGTTTCTCTAGTCTATCTGGCCTAACACATATATACAGGGATTTCTCTGGAGGCATAGTACCTATGCAGTTCCACAAATGAATTTTGACTTCCCTCTCTGATACATAGCCTTCTGCAGACAGGATTCTTATCATTCAAGCTCTGATACTCATCCCTCCTTTGACTCCAGATTATGTGGGTTTCAATCTTTTGCTGACTGATGATGGTGTGCTTCTTCCCTATGGTCTCCATAGCATCTCACTTGGATGGCTGTTTGCTTAAAGACAAGACTCGAAGACTCCAGACACTAGTATATCTGATAGCTGGGCACCATCTAAGCTTTTCACAGCATTTTGCTATAGCTCCTGTGTCTTTTGGGTTCCCTACCTGAGGGTGAGTACTGAGCATAGCCTTGATATAAGAACTAATTATTCTTAAATTGTAGCTAGGATTTAGTGTGAGCCCAAAGCCCATGCTCAGATATAGACAAACATTTAGATGATAGATAGATAGATAGATAGATAGATAGATAGATAGATGACAGATAGATAAATAAATAGACACACACATATATATCTTTTCCTCTTAATTTATAATGACTTGGAAATTAATACAATGTCATATCATTTCATGTTCAGTTAGGTCAAGCAGGATTGTACAATTGCTTCCAGGGTCATTTTTTAATCATATTTTTCCTTCCACGTCTCCTTGATTTCATCTCCCACTTATCTGCACATTGCCCCCACCCCACCCCCACCCCTGTACTCACCACTACCCTCTACCCCTTTTCTATTTGCTTACCCTAGTGGCTCATCACTTCATGTTTTATTTACAAATAATAATATGAGTTCAAGAGGGAAACCCCCAGTGGCATAGCACCTCAGGAGTATACACTAATGTGAACAAGCATAAGCAAATTGAAGCAGAATGTCTATCATAAGTTTGTCGACACACCCTATATCTTAAAACAACATATAGGGCATTGATGTAGCAAGACATTGTTTGCCTGACTCCCCACAGTTCACCACTCTTGAAACAGGTATCTTCTACTTTCTAAGACACCATCTATTTTCTAACTTAAGTCCTTGGGTTATAAGAATGTCTGAGGATGTGTCCACCCAGTGAATTTCCCACATGGAATCTCACTGAGGAAACCTCAGGAGCATGCTGTGCACCCTGCAGATCTAGAATTCAGTGCCCCAGCATTCCAAGGCATCCAGCCTAGGTTCCCAGGATAATTCCAGATGTCTGAGTTCAGTGCTGAGTTACATGCCACTAAAGACATCTTATAGCCCCTCAAGTCCCCCAAAGCAGTTTCAGTCATTCTTCCCCTGATGTGGATGCCAGTCGTCCTTCCTCTTTCTCTTAGCACCTCTGTGCTACCCCAGATGTGTCTGTTCCTTTTCCCCTTTCCTATGTGTTTCTTACACCAAAATCCCTCATCCCTCAGATAGGGTCTTCTTCTCCAGGGGGATCTCAACTTCAGCTTGCATGGCAGTCACTAAGTAGACAATACTTGCCTCTGTTCCCTGGACCACCTAATCCCACCAGACCTGAGGCTCCTTTGCTTCTTTATCCAGTTGCATTCCCTTGATTTCTTCTTGTTGTTCTTGGGTGCTGGCTAGGACTGCTGGTACACTGTTGAGTAAACTTAGTAATGAGGGATGCCTTTGTAAGCTTCCTTAATTCAGTTGAAATGGTTTCAGCTTTTCTCCATTCATTGTAATGTTGGCTATTGGTTTTCATATATGACCTTAATTGTATTGAAGATTTTCTGTTGTAATCCTATTTTCTTGAGAACTTTTATTAGAAAAGGAAGTTGGATGTTATCAAATGCTTTTTATGTATCAATTGATAATATCATACGATTCTTATAATTATTCTTGTTAATGGAGTGGATGCCTGGTATGAATCTCACTTGATCCTGATGTATTATTTTTCTGATATTTTGTTGGATTGAATTGGCCAAAACTTTGTTAAGGTCTTTTCCATCTATGTTCATGATGGATATCAGTATACAATTCTCTCTCCATGTTAGGTCTTTGTCATTGAATGAATTTGGAAGTTTTCTTTACCATTTCTACGTTCTGGAACAATTAGTGGAAGATTGCTGTCAGCTCTTCACTGAATACTTGATAACATTCTCCTGTCTATCCATATGGGCCAGAACTTTTTTAGTTGGGAGGTTCTTGATGACCTTATCTATTTCTTCTATAGCTATGGATATGCTCAAGTTTTTATTTTCATCTATGTTAGTTTGGAGAGAGAGTGATTTTATAAAAATTTGTCCATGTTCACAAAATTGCTGAATTTCTTTGAGGACAGTTTTTCATGGTGCTGTGTTATTAATCTTTTTATTTTATTAGAATCTATATTGACATCTGTTTCATCTGTAATATTAAATATTGACATGTGCTCTTTCCTTTCATTTGTTAAGTTTACTAGTGGTTGGCCAATTTTGTTGGTTCTTTCAAAGAACCAGCTTTCTGCTTTGCTGAATTTTTCCATGGTTCTGTTTTCCAATTAATTTATTTCTGCTGTAATTTTTATTATTTATTTTCTTTTGCTACTGGAAGGACTATGCAGCTGACTCTGCTTCGATTTCTGGATGAGCTGTGTTAAGGTATAGACCAGGATTCTCTCCATGGTTTTCAAGTGTATGTTTATTTCAATAATGTCCTCTGAAAAGTGAATCTGTTGCATCCCTAGGTTTTCGTATGTTGTCCAGTCATTCTCATTGACTTTTAGGAGCTTCCTAATTCATTCTTTAAATTGGACTAATACTGGGGCTAAGCCCCAGTGGCGTAGTGGTTGAGTGTAGGACTGCGGCCCACTGGCTTGGCTGTTCAAATCCAGCAGCAGCTCTCCCAGCAAGGCTGGGTCTCCCACTCCCACCAGAGAGCAGTGATGCCAAAAAAATAAAATAAAATAATAAAATAAATTGAGCTATTACCAAATCTTTTTTGATTCATGTGTTTTTGAGTCTCCATGTGTTTGTCTTTTTTGTTTTTGTTTCTAATGTTTATTTCCATCTTTATGGCACTGTAGTTACAGAAACTGGTTTGGATGATCTCCATGTGTTTGAATTTTCTCTAGCTTGATTGAGGTTCCAGGATAATCTGTTTTAGAATATAAACCATGTGTATTGAAAAAGAATATGTATTTTTGTTGTTGGTTGCAAAGATTTGTAAGTATCTAGGAGGTCAAGTTGTTCACCTGTAGTGTTGAGCTCTTCTGTGTCTTTATTGAGTTTCTTACCTGTCATCTATCTTTCCTTGAGAATTGTGTGTTGAAATCACCTACTGTAATTGTGCTATGGTGATTTCTCTCTTTATCTCTGAGGAGTTGATGAATTGTGAGGTTTGAACAATGAGCATGTGTGTTTATTATGTTTATGAGCTCCAGTCTATTGATCCTTTGAGAATCATTTAATGCCATTTTTGTCTCTCATTATCATGTGCCTTGAGCTCTATACTGTCAGAGATTAATGTTACCACTCTGATTTTTATTTTTGATTGCCATCAGTTTGGCAATTTTTTTGCCACCTTTTAACTCAGAGTCAGTTTTAGCCTATGAGTTTGAGATGTGTTTCTTGAAAAAAGCAGAGGAGTGATGGACCTCCTTGTCTAATCCATTCTGCTTCTCTGTTAGTATGATTGGTGTGTTTAGCTAGACCTTTAGCTTCAGTGTTCTAAAATCTAAATGTAGATTAGTTCTTGTTATCTCACACTATTTGTGTTTGTAATTTTCTTTTCTTCCTAAATTATGGGGTGGTATATGTGTGTGAGGAATTTATTCTTGTCTTCATTTCTCCTGTAGGTCAGAATTGTTAGGGGTACTATATTCAGTGTTAGCTTCTGAGTGGTGTTACAACTGTGGTGGTCTCATTTGTGTGCCGTTAATGTTGTCTGCCCATAAAGAACTGGAAGGTATTTTTTGTCAGGTTGTTTTTTTTATGAATTCTCTAAATGTTTATTTTAGATAATTTTTATTCTTCAAATTTTATGGAGCTCTTTGCTGGATAGAGGATAAGGTTGTGGTTGTTGTCTTTCAACTTTCAAAATATGTTGCTTCAATTTTTTTTTCTTTTCTGCATGGTCTCTATGGGGATGCCTAATCTTATTCTTATCTCTTTACCTTATGTAACTTTTTTTTTTAATTCTCTTGCTGCTCTTATGATTCTCTCCTTATCCTTGAAGTTGGTCAATTTGACCATTATGGGTTTTGATATGCTTTATTTTGGAGGGGGAGGGTAATTTAATTTTGTTTTCAGCTTCCTGAGGGGTACTGTCTCCTCCTTTGTGGTACTGGGGAAGTTTCCTTCCAAGAATGTCACAAGAGTTTCTTTAGTATTTTAACTGTAGGCTTATTATTCTTCTTCCTGCTCAGACATCCCAATAATTCAAATATTATTTTGTTCATAGTATCCTACATCTTCCCTGGGATTTTTTCAGATTATCTTACTTCTTTGTTTGATTTTCTCTTATTTGGTGAATTCTGCTTTGTTGTCTTTGAGATCTCTCATTCAATTTTCCATTTCTTTGATTCTATTTGTAAGATAATTCATCTTGTTTTTTTTTATTTCTGCTACCTCATTCCTGAGTTCCTTGATTCTCTTTCATAAGAGGTTTCTAGTATCCCCATATTATTTTCTTTTATCAGTATTGATCCAAATATCTTGTACAGTCTAAGCATCATTTCCTTGTGTTCTTTACCTGACCATTCAAGTGCTTCTTCATCTGGGTATTCCTTTGGGATTGGGTAACCTTCTATAATTTACTGTTGTTTCTCCCGATTTTTTTGTAGTAGCTGCTACTGGCTATTGTTTACCCCACATTGTGTAGAGTTGCTGTGGGGTGTGAGACTTCTGGTATGTGTAGGCTGGAGGACTGGCCCTTTGGGTTAGTGTAGGGTCAGATAGATGGTAGAAAATGTGATGTGTATTGAAGAGAAGGGAGTGTTAGTTGTGTGAATGAGAGGAATCAGATATATGTGTTTGGTAGTAGGTTTCATGTGGTGGTATTAAGCATGGAAGTCTTCTTGTTAAGGATAGTAATTTTAATGATTGGATAAGAGGATATATGATTTTACCAATGGTAAATTGTAAGAATGTATGTGTGTGTTTAAATGAAATAGAGAGAGCGGGATCTAGAATTTATATTGGTTGGGGAAATAAGGGGTATATTAACTTCCAGAGTTACTAATTATCCCTGTATATTATTATGTAGGGGATTAAGAATTTCAGTTAGTGTGTTTATAGCAAAAGTCCCCTTTATTGTGGATTTCTGCATGACTCAGAATTATTTGTTCCTTGCCTGAGGTCACAGGGTGGAAGTAGGATATTACAGTGGATGAACATGGCAGGAGTAGCTTATAAATCAAATATATAAAAAATATTACATAACTTTATTTCTCATACATCTAATTGCACGCTCTAATATTTCCATCCCCATTATGTCATAGCATTCTAGGGAAGGAAAAATAAGCATATCCATTACTTTTTAATCTTTCATAGAGGAAGAAATGTCACATTTGATTTTCTATATTTTGAAATTTTTTGTAAGAAACACAATCTGTGGCAATTCCCTGTCAGAGATCAAGACATAGAAGTTATATATTTGAAAGGAAAAAATTGTCGTTGTTTCTTTAGTGTTTTTTAATAAAGGTTCTAAAGATTTCTAATATGCCCTATGGCTCAACTTACATGACAGTTAGTCACCACAGCTTTCACATTAATAAAAATTAAATCTTCAGAGGATTTTTATTTTTCATTTGACCCTTTTCTTGCTGTGAGACTAAATGCCAAGGGACAATATTTTAGTACATTTTACCCTTGTTGTTTTTAGGTCTTTCAACATCACTATATACTCACTAAAGTTGCTTTGAGGGTACGAAAGAAAAATATTGCTGATAACATTCCAGTTTATTTTTACACTAAACCCAAACCAAACTTACTGTCATCAACTCGATTCTGAAACATAGAGATCCTCTAGGTCAAGGCGGGGTGGTGGGGGGCGGGGAGGGATGTGAATTGCTCCAGTTGAGTTATAGTGCTGGAGAAGAATATTGAAAGTACCACGGACTACTAAAAGAATAAAGCCGTCTCTCTTGGAAGAAATATGCCCAAAGTGCTCCCAAAGGCTAGGATGGTGAGAACGTATCTTACATGCTTTGTAGTTAGGAGAAACAAGTCTACAAGAAAAAGGCCGTCATGTCAGATAAAAGAGGAAGACTCTGAAGGTGGATTGACACAGTGGCTGCAACAATGGGTTCAACCAGAGGAGCATGTGATCCTGGGACAGGACTGGACCATGTTTTGCTCTGATGCGAAGTGGGTCACTGTGGATCAGAACCCACCTAGTGGCACCTAATAACAACAAGGCAGCCCCCTGTGGATTAGGAATAGACAGCTAGAATAGAAAGAATGGAATGGAAAGCTTCATCTTTTTCTCTCAAAGTGATAACTTTGAACTGCTGACTTTGTATGTAGTAGCTCAAGGCATAACCAACATGCAACCACATATGTCTGCATTCCGTGGTTACGAATAGCTACAGATAAGGTTATTTTTCTGTTATACACTTGCCTTAACTATTTTCTATGCCTAAAACCAAAATTCAAACTCAGCACCAAACTCAAGTTGATGAGAACTCATGGAGACTATAGAGGACAGAATAGGATAGAACTGGCCCTGTGAGTTTCAGAGACTACAACTCATTATAAGAGTCGCTAGCCCTGTCTTTCTCTTGTTGTATGCTAGGGACATGGATAAGAGAGCAAAATACTAAAAGAAAGGGAATATATGTGGGGGTCAGTGATAAAATCTTCCTAAATTAATAAAAATGTGCAATGAATTTAGAGAAATGGTACTCCACATGAAACAACACATTTTAGATGGATCAAGTGTGTGAGGAAAGTCTGGGGACATCACAACTGAATTCCAGGCTGAGGCATTAGTTCAGAAAGTCATCATGACTGTTTTGGGGAGATTTCAAATAGGTAATATGGAAAGGGTAGCTTTAAGAACACAAGAGGATGTCTGGGACTTACAGGAGGAAGTTGTAAGAAAACTGAAAGCAGTATAAGAGAAAACAAGATCCAGAAAATTACCCTGGAAACTGTGTCCCATAACAGTGCCCTTGGTATTTTTTGAAGATAGCAAAGAGTAGCAAACCAAATGTCATTGGAAACCATATCTTCCCTAAAGCTGCATTCGCCCTGCAGCTATAATTTCCCCCTTTAGATTTCATTTTGTTCTCCAAACTAAAAACTCATTTAAAAAGCACATAATATGAGTGTTTCAAGGCCACAAACTCCCTTTCAGTGATGTAAAATGGAAAGTGGAGAATTCTGTAGGGAAGGGTAGGAGAGATTGTAACATCGTGATCAGAAATGGATAGACCTAAGTGGAAGGTGTGCTGAGAAAGACAGCTGCACATGTTGATGTTGTTGCTTTACAAAGTGTTCTATGATTGTATAGCAGTAAGTTGTTGCCCAACTGCCATGTAAATAGAATTTGTTCAAGCACACAATTAGACATGTATGTTAGCCAGCATGTGCCTAAGGTTTAACTACTATCAACTTTAGTATAAAAATACTTAACATTTATAAATTCAATGGATGAAATAACAATTTGAAAATAAAAATAAACTCATATTGCAAATAACCAAGAATATATTTTCAAAATTCATTATGCTAAAAAATTTATTATAATAGACCAAACCATTTTTTTATTGATAACAATACTCAATGCAGTAGTATTTATAGGTCATATATAACAGCTAAATTAACACACACCTTTCAAATCGCTGTTGATGTGTTCATTTTTATGTAACTTTTAGCCTATGATAAGTATGTTCTATAAGCTTATCAAAAAGGTAATAACACACAAAGGAGACATCAAATAGACTTTGTAAAAAATTAAAATATAATGAATTTTCCATCAAATTTTTGAAGTTGTCTTGTATTTTTCTATTTATCTTGATATTATTATTTCAGTATAACCAAAAATGATACCTTATTAGTGTGAAGGTATGCTGTATTCCCAGAATATCATTTAGTTGTGACCTGTTCTGTATCATAAACCCATATATAAATCATATAGATTTATAATGCCAGGAAATAATTCATGCTTATAGGTATGCCACATTTCTTTTTACAAACTATCTGTCTTATGAAATTGAGACTCTCGTAATATTGTATTTCTCATCTGCTCTCACAAAATATATGCATGATTCCTCCAGAGGGAAAGAAATACTGGCATATTCAATTTCAGAGAGAAGTCCTTTCTCTTGAAGTTAATAACGAGAAACATGTGAGAAGTAAATAAATAGAAGACACAAGGCTATCTGCATTTAATGCTTGAATCCTCTGAGATAAACAAATTATGTCTATTAACCATATAGTTTTTTTTTCCATTTCTAAATAAATGAGTCACATCTTTAGTATCATGATGCATAATTTACATTCAATATTAAGGATATTTCTCTTTTGAAAAATAGCAAATATTATTTTCAGTTAATATAATCTTTTAATTAATTAATCTCAAAGAAGTACTTAATGTGAACTGTATTCATTAGAGCTTTATTTTTATGATATGATATTAAATGTATTTATTACAATGATACAATGAAACTAAAAACCTTACAAACTTATGGTGTTCTGTGTATAAGCAGAATTTCACAGGGAAGCAGATTGAGGTCTGCCATGGGTTGTCCAAACTTTATACTCTGTCTGCTTTTAAAGCATTAGTGTTCAAAATATATGGTGTTCTTTCTGTCTGCGAACAGACTGCTGACAGCCAAATTCAGCATTTCGGTGAGCCTGAGAAGCTGAGGTCACAGGCCTGAGAAAGGGAACACCTGGCAGGGCCTATCACACAGGCCACTCATGTAGGTAACTCCTTTCCGCCCAGAAGCAAACGGCAGCTTGTATCCCATCTAGTGGGAAAATATGCAACTCAAGAGCCATTAACAAAAGGAATGGCTTTCATTTGAAATTCCTTTTAATGTTTGATGCTTGCTGCTCACTGACTTTCCTCTGACAGTATCCAGGGCCTTCGACCCAGATTTGTGTTGGTTTTTCTCAGGTGTTCACAGATTTCTCTGCCTTTGTGCCATCTCCCTCTACCTTTTCCTCTCATGATAGTGCCTTGCCTTTGTTCTTGAAAGCTTGAGGCCTCTCCTCCTCTTTTGCTGGTGAATCGGACACTTTTTCTTTAAATGAATATGTAGAGTAGCCTTCTGTCTGAGTTTCAAGTCAGGTGCTTCGCCAATTTTATATCTACAAACTTTTGATGGAATTTATTAAAAATTTCATTTGTGAATCACTTTCTTTTTTAAGTCATTTTGTTGGGGGCTCTTACAGCCCTTATAACATTTCATACATTAATTGTATCAAGCATATTTACACATATGTTCCCATCATTTCCAAAACATTTTTACTTGAGCCTTCAGTATAAGCTTTTTTCAAAAAATCATTTTATCAGGGGTTCGTAAAACTCCTATCATGATCAAACATATGTCAATTGTATGCAGACCACATTTGCGCATTTGTTGCCATCATCATTCTTGAAACATCCTCCTTCTACCTAGGCTCCAAGGACCAGCTCCCCATATTTACCCTTCCTTCCCACTGTCCCTCCGCCATGAAGCCTTAACAATTTACAAATTGCCATTATTTTGTCATCATACAACATCTGATGTGTTGAATCACTACCTTTCATTGCTTCACCAGAAAGCTATAAAATAGTATTTCATCTATGGAAGGAATTATTCCTTCTTTGACTCTGTGTTAGTCTGGGTAGACTAGAGAAGCAAAGTTATAGAGACACATGTGTATAAGAAAATTTTATATAAAAGAGCAATTGAATATTGAGAAAGCATCCTTGTCCAGTCCAGATCAAGTCCATAAGTCCAATATTAGCCCATGTGTTCAATATTAATCGATAAAGTCGTCTTCAGACTCATGAAACATATGCAATGAAGCCAAGTTCAGGAAGATCCCAGGCCAGTGGGTAGGAAATCTTATGGATCCAGTGGCAGTGTAGGCATTTCAGCAATGACTGGGGTCTCCATGTGGTTCTTTCATTTCCCAGGGCTCTAGCTGCATCAGGGCAGCTTCAGGTGGCTTCTTGTCAGGAATGTATCTCAGGGAGTGAGCCTACATCCTGCCTCAGGTGAGATAGTTATCTTTTTAGTGCCTCCAAATGAGGTCAGCAAGCTGCAATCTGATAGACAGGCTAACCTCCACCCCTTCACTCTGGATCCTCTTAAGCTGCCAACAGATTATATAACTACCACAGACATTCTTGTTCTTATTTTTAAGGATTTCCTGAAGTGTCATTTTGCTTATTTTCTCTGCATGCTCCCACAAAGTGTCTATATTTTCTCTAAAAGCTTCCTCTGACACCCATCTTCAAATCTAGTACAGAGACCTGCAAGTACTTTATTGCTATATTATTTACCTTGACTTTCAAATAACTAACGATGCAATTCAGTTACCTTTTCTTTTGAAATCTTCAGTTTCTGCTTCACAGTAAAATTGCCGAGAAACTAAGCATGAAAGTAGGTTTAACTCTTATAGCTACAATTCCTAGCAAACTGCTTAAATAGTTAAACCGTTCTGAATGAAGCATGAGTGTTGTTAATTCCACTTTTACCTTTACCACTAAGATCTCTCTCCTGCTCATCACTCAGTACTTTCATCATTTTATTAGTTCATTCTAGCATTTTGACAAAAGGTGTAAAGACAATTGTCTCATGTTCTTAACTGAGCTCCATTTTTCCTGCATGGTAATGTGTTCTCTAACCCACCTATACTCACAATTTGGAAACCAGTTCTAGACCTCTTGTCTTCTCCTCATGTATCATGTCTCAGAATAGATGACTGATTACTTAGGACGTATGCTTTTTTTTTCCCCTGACACAGTATAATGCGATGGGTATGAGATTCAGATCTTTCCGTGAAGACAATGATCAGCATGTTGATCATTTCACTGTCAACTTTTCCTTCCATGTGCAAGTTCTTCATAGGTGTCAATGTCATTTTCTAAGGCACATCTATATTCATGACTCAAACATACCTGGACACTGGAAATAGTCTTCTTACAAACTCTTTTCCAAGTCATTATAGATATTGGATTATATGTGCTAACCTGATTTCTAAGTTTTTCGCCAGTCCCTTCTGGAGAAGAAAGATTTCCATGATGCATTTTGGTCATAAGAATGTATTATGTAGACTCTTGTTTTCTATGTGCTTTAGTAAGTCCCTTACTTGTTTATGATTTATTGTTTTTCTACAGAACTAATAAATTAGTATTCCTGTGACTTTTTCAAGAATTAAGTACCAATGTTAATATGAGGGAACTTCAAAAAGTTCATGCGAAAATGGAATGAAGGATGGAAATTTCCCACAACCTTTCATAAGGCCTCTTCAATAGGAAGACTGGGTAGTGCAGGCTGATTGCTCACTGACTGATGCTGTTATAGAATGTCTCCCCCTCAATCTGACTGAGCACGACTTTCCCTTACTTCATGTGAAGCCCTCAGCATAGGAGCACAATTTGTTACAAAGTCTGAAAAGATCTGTGGGACTATGTGAAAAGAAGCACATGCTCAGTCTGCTCCATTTTATGTAGGAGCAAAACTTCTCCAAAAGAAATCTCCTGTTTACTATTCTTCCTACATCTGTTTTATCTTTCTTACCTCACCTTTTGATTCTCATTCAATTCGACATTTCCTCCAGCAGTCACTAATCTTTGCTAGGTTAACAATTATGTATGTTTTACTAATTCCATAACAAAACATTCCATTTTCATGCATCAGTATCAATCAATACAAATGCTTACTTCTTCCTTCTTGAACATTTTCTTCACTGAGCTCCCAGCATAGACGATAGTTCTGATTTTGTTTTTGTTTTTCCTTACAGCTAGCTTGCACCTCTCCTTCTTAGGTACTCACTCTAGTAGCTTTCGCTTCACTCAGTTTGAAAAATGACAGTATATCTGGTTCAAGATTGAAACTTCTTAATTGCTCTGTCAACAATTGCTCTGATCTTATTTATAAATGAGTGGTTCCCCACCTGTGGGTCACGACCCTTTAGGGAGTCAAACAACCCTTTTACAGGGGTTGCCTGATTCAGAACAGTAACAAAATGAGAGTTAAGAAGTAGCAACAAAAATAACTTTATGTTTGGGGGATATGAGGAACTATATTAGAGGCTCGCAGCAGTAGGAAGGTTGAGAAGCACTGATATGCATCAATGAATAAAATATATGAATTGATGACTTGCAAACTCTGTCTCAAATCCAGATTCTTCTTCAGAAATGTTGCTATAACTTGTCCTGCAATGACTAAATCATCTACACCCATAGAACTTCATGACTAATTCTCTCCCAACTTCGAATGCCATTGTCTCAATGAAAACTGCACAGATATCTTATTGAGCATTACATGACATCAAAAGCAAACCCTAAAACCCTAATTTTGCATCACCCCTTATTTCTGTGTTTATTACTTACCACCATCTGATGTCCTCTAGCTGTTCTTCTAATTTTTGTTCCTCATTATCTTATTCCTTTTATTTTGTCATTAGTTTCATACTTAATATAGTTCTAATTTTTACAATGAATGTAGGCCCTATGAAAATATATTTTTATTTGCATACTCCAAATTAGGCAAACTATTGATTTAGTAAGTTAACCTATGATTTATGGGAAGCATCCTTTTATTTGATTAATGGGTATTTATGAATCCAATTTGACAACCTTCATTGTTTTTGTTCAGTCATGACTCAAACTGACAAGGATGAAGAACAAATATCCATTAATACTAAGAATATGAAATGGACAAAGTAGACATCTAGGATGAGAAGTCTTCAAAATTCAGATAGAGCATATAAAGTCTATATCCTAGGTATTAGTAAGCTAAAATGAACTGAATTAATCATTATTATTTGAACAACTAGCTGGCATGCCACTCAAGGAATAGCAAATTGAAGAGGAATAGTCTTAACATCCTCCTCAAAAAGTGCAAGTCAACGTTCATTGTGAAGTGCAGTGCTGTGATAGAAATCAGTTAATATAATAATTGTATAAGGCCACACACCAACCACTAAAGTCAGTGATGAAGAAATCAAAATTTTCTAATAGCTTATTCAATCTGAAATTTGCCAAACATGTTCTCGGTAGCTATATATCTATTCTTGTCATCCCATGAGTAGAATTGAATTGTTTGTCCTTAAAAAGCTATTTCACTTTACATTATGGTCTCTCAACCAATTGATGCTAAAATATATTTTGAAGACTCATCATTGGAATGTTTTCTGTTTTATAACAGAATGTGCATATACATTATACATGTACAATTCCTTGTCCTTATTGCATGTTCATGTAACAATCTTTATTATACAAAATATTTCAACTGTGGAATGGTATAATTCTTCTGAGTTTTCTTATATAAAAGATGTGCCATAATCTCCGCAAATTAAAAGGCATTGTGGCATAGTAAAATCTCTTTGATCACTAAATATTTTCCTGAGAAAACATCAGACTTTCTGAGTTTTGTCTAAATGCTCTAGGTTATCAAAGAACCATTAAAATTTGGATGAGTCTGGTCAAAAACTCTGAGTTACTTAGTAGCCATTTAAAACTTTATACTGTCTTGCCTTCATAGTAGTCTTCCCAAAATTATAAAATAGAGATACCCTTCATCTAGCACATGACAGCTATCCACTTTAGTTTCCACAGTGTGTTTCATCATCCCTGAAAGAAGGAGGTGTTTACTCTAATGAAGGAAAAGGGACCCAGTGTGTATAGCAGTGAGTGATGACTCTTGGTGGTCAGGCAGCAGACCCAAGACTCCGCATCTCAATATTGAAAAGCTAGCAGTATTATTTTTAGCATACTTCAAATTTTTATTTATTTGTGGTTATTGAGAACTGCAACTACACTGCAACTATGAACTAATTCAATAACTTCTGTATTTCAATGTGTCAGTTCCCCTCCATATTTTGAGTGACCTCCCCCGCCCCCATTCAATCCATTTCCTGGATGCTGAGTTTTCTCTTTCAAGTTGCTGATAGCAATTGGATCTCATATATGTAGTTCTTTTGGAAGCATACTCCTTAATGTAGACCTTTTTGCTACCTAAGCTAATCTCTTGTTTGGTTTTAGAGCCTTGGAAGTTTAAGGGCTTCTGTGTTGGGCTTCTCATTGCAAGGTGAGCAGTATGCACACCACAGGCATCCACATGGGAGAAAGATGAGACCTTTCACTCTCATGATGAATTACACATTTACTCCATGTCCCAGAAATCCACAGGGGCAGTTCTACACTGTCTGATAGCACCACTGGCAGTTGGAATTGACTACATAGCAGTTAGCTTGATTTTTGGACTTTTATTGTTGTGTATAATTAAGAAACAAATGTCCGATTTGAGCATTATGAAGTCAAATGACATGTTGCCTTAGAAAAATCTGTTGCACAGACTACTTTTGAAGAGGCATTTGTATACTGGAAATGGATAGGTGGGCTTATGGACTTGAGGACTTGATCTAGAGAGGGCTGAGATGTTTTCTTAATAAACAATTACTCTTTGATATGAAGTTCTCTATTACACCCACAAACAAATAATACATGTTGAAGAGCAAAGATGTTACTTGGAGGACTAAGAAGCCTCTGACCCAAGTTTTGGTTTTTCCAGTCATCTTATGAGCATGTTAAAGTTGAACATTGAATAAGGAAAACCGAAGAATTAATGCAACTGAACCATGGTTCTGATGAAGACTGTTGAAAATACCATGGACTGCCAAACAAAGAGATAAATCTGTCCTGCAAGAAGTACAGCCAGAATGCTTTTTCTTTAACTATTAATTTATTTTATTGAGCTATAATTAACATATGATACAATCTTGAACTTTGAAAATATTATCAGGTGAGACAATTCTTTGGAGAGGGACACCATTCTTGGTAAAGCAGAAAAACCACTAACGAGAGGAAGACCTATCATTACATGAGTAGGCACAGTGAAGGCAAAAATATTCTGAGCACAGCAACCATTTTTAGGATAGGTCCAAATGGATTCATGTTTCATTCGATTTTACATACAGTTGCTGAGCAAGCACTGGCTTGACAGCATCTAATAACAACAATATTTTTTTATTTTGAAAAATATTTTACTAGATGATTTTGGCTTAAGGTATACATTTGTAGGGTTTGAACCAAACTTCATGAATTTAGGAAGTCTGGAGACTATGAGAATTTGCAATTAGAATTTCCCTTACCTTTGACCCGGTAGAATTTATAGAATTTTTGACCAAAAGCTTCATAATAGAAGCTGCCCACTATCTTAAGGCAAAAAAGGTAGTGGTTCTTCACGGCATCTATTCGTACCTCCATATGTCAACTCCAATCTTTTAAAACTTCTAGGCATTACTCAATGACTAAAAGGTAGAACAGAAGAATAAATATATTATTAGGCCAATTAACTGGTTTGTTCTATGAAATCATGACCCTCAGCTCTCTGTACTTAAGGAACAAAACTGAAGATAATTTTGGTCTTCTTTAAGTAGTCTCAATATATATTTATGCATAAGAATCAATGTGTGTTCCCATTAAGTTTTTGTTTTAAATACATCACATGCATTTGTCAATTCAACTTTTTTTCAGGTATCTTTCTTAGTCACAAGAATTGCAACAGACCACACTACTTTATTTTCAATAATTTAAAATTACTACCACTATTAATCCCACTTTTAACTCTCCCTCTGTACCTAGTACTTGGTAATAAACTTTATTCTTTATATATGTTCTTTGTTTTTGTTTTTTTTTTGTAGAGGTTATATGTTTGTTCTTTAGTGATTAGCCTGTGTCATTCAGCATAATTTGTGCAATCTCTATCTCTATTATATGATGTATCAAGATTTAATTCCTACAGGTAAACAAATTTATTATTCTATTAAGCAACATAAAAAGTATTTCCAGTGCATGCACTTTATGATAAAAAATACTCTTTGGCAAAATATACATTCCATTTTCCTGAAAGCAATGCTATATTTTATTAAGTACATTGGGTGAAACATAAATGTTGAAAATTAATAAATTTAGCAAGTGGTTTTCTCTTATGTATAGTCAAAAATATTCATAATTCTTTAAAAATATTAGTATATAATCTAGCATGCCTCAATGGGCATGTAATTTAATACAATGCAGCACAGTACCAATATTCTTTAAGAGTTAAGAAATTATCTTATTAGATTCTAAAAGTTGTACATTTTAAAAAAGTAAACATGATTGAAAGACCTGAGTTAGAATTACATTCTACTTAGGGAAAAGAGTTCTTTAAAGGTTGGAAACAAAGAGTATTGATCATCACATCTCAACCTTTTGGCTACGATTGAGTGCAAAGAGGATTGATGAAAATTGGAAAATATGGTCACAGGGATAGAAGCTATTGAAGTGATAGAAATTTCCAGGGCAGACGTTTTGTGGAAAATACTTTTTTCAACAACATAGAAAGTTGTCCACAATGACGTCACTAGATGAAATATATAAAATAAGATAGACTATTTTGTGAGAAAAGACAATCAAGAATGCTCAATAGCAACAACTGAAAAAGGCCATTAATTGATCACATGCAACTTTATATGAAAGTGAAGAAAATTAAGTTACAATATTGATAGATTCTATGGACAAAATATTGAGTAATTCATGAAGAATTTTCAAAAGATAGAGTGAATGCAGTTACCATATCAACAGAAATTGATCAGCATTCAACTATTTCAAGCTGTATAATATAACCTAGAACTGACCATATTGAAGAAAGTAGTTCAAGCTGAACTTAAGACACTATCATAAAAGCAAGGTTTCATAAATTGACTGAATATAAATTCAAAATGTCTCAAGAAATGTATGTAGTGCTGGAAATACTCAAGCGTTTATACAGTAAATGGGGAAAAGAGTTGCCTAGCCAACTGATTGGAAGATATCTATATTTCTTCCCATTCCATAGCTTTCTGAAATATTTTATGATACAACTTGTCATATGGAAAATGAATCTATGATTATTTATTACATCTCTTTCCACTAGATGATAAGGTTCATAGGACTTTATTTAGTGAAGGTATGATACTTATCTATCTATGCATATATATATATATATATACATATATATGATGGTGGACTGATATGCAATTTTTAGACATCACTCCATCACCATTCAGAAGTTCAATAGCATAGTGATAAGCACATTATTATTTGTGGATAAATACTGACTTACTGTTTTATTCCTCATAGTTTAAAAAAACTAATTTCATCCTGGCCCATTATTTTATAGTTGGATATGATCAATTAAAAAGTACTGACATTAATCATAATCACTAAATATAAAAAATTCCAAGAAATTCAGTGTCTTTTTATGCCTTAGTATATCTTTTTAGTATTTCGTACAATTTTCCTCTAGTTCCTTAATGCCTCCTTCCCCAAACAATTCTACTTTACAAATCTGTCTAGACTAGAGCATATACACTGCGACAGAAGAGCTCACAACACAGGGGATCCAGGACAGATAAACCTCAGGGGACTGTGTTAGTCCGGGTAGACTAGAGGAACAAGTATCATAGACACACATATGGATATAAGGGAATGGTTTATATACAAAAGGAATGGAACACTGAGAAACTATCCCAATCCAGTCCAGTTCAAAGTCATAAGTCCGATATTAGCCTATATGCCTGATACCAGTCTATAACATCTCCTTCCGACTCACGAAGTCACAGGTCAGTGGGTGCATAATCCCAGCACTGGCAGGGATCTCCCCATGTCTCCCCACTTCCAGGGCTCAGGGTTCATCAACAGCATCCAGCGGTGGCAGAAGCAACTCATCACTGGCAGGGGTCCCTACAGTGGCCTCTCCAGCTTCAGAGGTCTGGCTCCATCAGGGTAAGGCTGTGTGGCTTCTCCTCTAGCTCGTCCAGCTCCTTGGATGCTGCCATCTTGTCTTGTCCTTAGTTCATTGTCTCTGAGACTAATTCCCAGCAATTGGGAAGGTAGCTTCTCATCTTCACAAGGGAAATATCGGAAAATTTCCCAGACATCTCAGGAGAAAGTCATGCCCACATGGAGGCCTCATTGGCTACTCAGTGGCTATCTCCAGATCAACAGGCTAGACTCCACCTCTACATCTCAATCGTGAAATTAACATAAGCACATAACCACCACAGGGACCAATAATGAGACTAGTGATCTCAGGAGGGGAAGGGAAAGTTGGGGAGTAAAGAAGGACCTGATCACAGTGAACTACATGTAACCCCTCTCTAGGGGAATTGACAACAGAAAAGTGGTTGAATGGAGACAATGGTTGGTGTAAGACATAGGGAGTGGGGGATGGCTTATAAATTATCAAGGATTCATGAAGGAGGGAGGGGGGAGTGGTGAAATGAGGAGCTGATACCAGGTGTGCAAGTAGAAAGAAAATGTTTTGATGATGGCATATGATGTACATATGATGTACATATGATGGCAACATATGTACAAGTATTCTAGACACATGAATATATGTATGGAAGGTGATAAGAGCTGTGAGAGCTCCTAATAAAGTGATTTAATAATAATAATAATAAAATAACAGTGTCTTACAAAAGATCCATCAATTGGTTCATCATTGTACTAAGTCAGCTTTCTACATGGTAGTACCCAAAATCACCATTCTCTTGATTCTTCGTGCAAATATCAGAATATGCTTCAACAAACACACAGTAATTTTCAGATGATTATGCTAGATTTAATAATCTATGTTAGGCTTGCTTGATTCAGTTTCCTTTAGAATATAGAGGAAGGTTTAATTTTCCAAGGATTCCTCTTTGGGGTTGAGAACTAGTAAGTGCTGAACATAATTTTGCTTATTATATAACCAAAATATTTCTATTTTGAAATTTCTTTTTAATCATCCAAAATTTCTTATAACTTAAATTTTGCCATGTAATTGAATAAAATCTACATAAGCAATCTTAAAAACAAAGCAAAATCCCACATACAATCCATGTTTCATCCCTGTTAGTTATCTACATATTAAACCACGATTTCTAATTGTTAAAAAAATTCATAATTCATGTATCCTAAATTTTATCTCTCCCTGAAAAACTTAGTGTTAATGAATTATAGTTTTATAAATTGAAAAATATATATAGCATATATTGTATTAGGTCATGAACTATGAAACCAAAAACTTTAGTATAGAAAGCAACCTCATTATCAGTATTTTGCTTTTGTCTTCATGAACATATCTCATTTACTGGGCATACTACTGAGGGTTGGCATTCCTATTTCCCTAATATTTTTTCATAATTCTGGTTAAAATTAATTGGTTATTTGTAAATATCTGTCTTTTTTTGTGCGTGTGCCCTGGTGGGAGTAGGAAGCCCAGCCTTGCTCTTGGAGAGCTGCTGTTGGAGTTGAACCGTCAACTCTGGGCCACAGTCCCGCACACAACCACGACGCCACCGGGGCTCAGCCAATTATCTCTCTCTTTCCAATTCTATAATAACCTTCTGCTTATTTATGTATCCCAAAAATTGTGAAATACTTCAGTTTTTCTACTGTTTTTAGTTAATTCAAATAGACATTTTTCCAAATGTGCCATCTACATCTGTTTAAATGCCATGGCTCAGATTTTTTTTTTTTTGCTGACCTTATTTAAAAGACTAACTAAATACATATGATACTGTTTCCTTCATCATTTTTATTATGATAAACTAACTAAAATTTCTGAAATTACTGTACCTATGTACTATTTGTACAGTTGCTCTGTATAGAAATATGAATGTAATTTCCTCTGAATACAATTTCAAGAAAGATAACAAAAATTCTCAATGTCTTCAAATGTAGGGATGTAACTATGTTCAGTGAATTTGATGGTATAATAGCTAGTAGATTATTTGCTTTCTTAAGAATCACAGAAAAGAAATACAAGTTTCCATTGTGGACAGCAATCCTAGTAAAATGTTCCTCTATTTTCTGATTAGCATGATAAAATTATGTGTGTATATATATAAAACATTACTTTTATGCTAATTCTGGCATTATTTATCAGTTTTCATCCTTTCATGCTGTTGGCTTTTTCCAAAACCAGCTCCCTGGAAAGCTCTTTCTCTTTGTGTCCTGAAGTGTTACACATGTTCAAATGCAGGAAGAACATATTTATTTCCCTTACAAACCCTAATTTCTAAAATGGAATTTTAAAGTATTCATGAGAGTACAGCCAATATCCTTCACTTCTACAAGGAAATGTTTTGACACACTTTAAGCTACTATAAAATTTGAAGTTTAGGAATAATTAATGGAAAGATAGGGTTTCCTCCTGGAATAGTTGGGAGGTTTTGATTCACACAAACAACAAGAAGATAGGTTTCTTTCTGTGCCTCTCTCTCTATATATATATGTATATACATGTATATATTCAATTTTATATAATATATATTTAACTTTATATAATATATATTTAATTTCAATGCAGCTTTCAGGGGTCCCATTTTTTTGCATTAGTGAATAAGGTATAATATTTTTGCAGGTTCTTGGAATGAATTATGAAAATTCATAGAAAGGAAATACACTAAAACTCAAAATCAATAATGATTCTATGGGCAATTATAGGGAAGACAATTACTATAGAGTAATTAATTTTATTTTCAGAGCAAGAAGACTTTGTCATTCTTTATGTTAGTTAGGTACAATTAACTTGAGTGTATATCAATCTTCTTCATTTTGAATAAAGAATGTAATTGTGGTTTCTGCCTCCATCCTATGCTGGGAGCATCTTTGAAAACTGTCTTAAGGTTGCCAGAAACAATCCATCATCTGGAGGATAATTTTTTTACTATTATGTGAGAGAAGATTCTTCCACTGATAAATTGTTACATATTAGTCTTTTTTTAATTCACAAGGTAATAAAATTATTATATTATGACAACCTATCAATATGGTTAGATTCCAATGACCAGCATCTAACACAAAACTGATTTTATATGAAAATAGAGGATTGGCACATTGCATCATACATTTGGAAATGCCTAAATCAATACATAATTGCAAAATTATATCTTTATATAACTTCCAAATAGCATCATTACATAACTGACAAACCACTGTCAATTGTGCAGCCTCAAAATTGACAAATTGAACCCCCAGAGCATTGTTATTTCTGCCTCCCTCTCATATTAACATTTGTCACTTCCAATTGTGTGTCATAAATGCAATAAAAAGATAGTAAATTTTAACTACTAATTTTTAATCATTGTTAAATGTTAGATAATGAGATAGTAAAAAGAAAATGTATTTACAATTTACTCTTACTTTCAAGAGCTATCTTTTGATAATATTGCAAGATCAGGTTTTTGACCAAATACATTGGTCTATCAATAAGCCTTGTTACTGCATATTCCTATTTAGCTTATCTCTAGGACTTAAAAGTGCATAAGACAGACTTACTGGAATAGTGTAAAGCCTTTGATTCCAGCCAAAAGTTTTATTTGAAATCCTAAGGAAAATTACTTTTCATTTTGTAAACCAGAAGATTTAAAAAATAAGGTTTTTTAAAATAAGATATTTTTTTAAAAAATAAGATATTTGGGGGGGCTGAGCACCGGTGGCATAGTGGTTGTGCGCGGGACTGCAGCCCACTGGGATGGAGGTTCAATTCCAGCTCCACGGAGCAAAGGTTGGGCCTCCTACTCCCACCACCTGAGGGCAGTGATGCCAAAAAAAAAAGATATTTTTAAGTTCTCAAATGTTCAAAATCATGTCTAAATGTCTCTGAAATTTATAGAGTTTCCATATAATATAATTGCTTTTGTGGACTATTATTTATTAGCAATTGACTTGCCAGTAAACACAATGAGCAGTCAGGTAAATGATCTGGTGTTTTTTTAAAGACATATTAAATAACTTGATAAGCCTATGCATTATAGATAACTGACAGTTGTCATTATTCTTTTTCACTGATGCTAATAGATTGAGGAAATAATTCATGTAAATTGAAAAAAATTATTGAATTATATTAACAAATTTTATTTCCTCCATTTCAGATATATGATAATTGTTCTGAACATCGGATTATTCAAAGACAAATTGGAAACTGTAGTTTATATAGGAATTGTCTAAACTGTAATCGGAAAGCATAGTAAACTTAGCTTATCATTTGTTGCAAGAGATAAAGTGTGTTCATTGTGTGTGGAATAAGAACAGTGTTGAATAAGAATGGTGTATGCTATTGAACCTTACATATCTGTACTTTTCTTTCATAGTGTCTGACTAGGTAAGAGAAAAAATACAGACAGGTTAGTGTAAGACACTGATTTTTTCTTGTAACCAACTGCCATGAGCTCATGCCTTAGCTTCAAAACATAATAGTTCTGTAAACGACAGATTAAGTGATTTCTTAGAAATATATTTCACTATTACTTAAATGTTGATATAATTATTTTTAAATTACAGGTGATAATGTAAAAGAGGGGAGGTAATTCTCAAGTAGTCTACATTTAAGTTATCAGATATTACATATCTGACATACACATATTCAATGCGCTTTTACATTTACTGTTATCCATTTTTCATTTATCAAAATTTATCAAAATTCTCGAGAAAGAGTGGGTGTGTATTTGCATTTTTTAATCTGTAGCAAAAGAGAAATTTTGAAGACCTTTCAAAATTGGTAGCAACAGAAAGTGAAAGCTCTTTGACAAACAGCTACATATTCATCTGAATAGGCATTTTAATGGTATTCCACAGTAATAGTCTAGAAAAGGGCAGTCATTTACAAATAAAAGACTATGTTAACCTAATGATCATTTCCCTTTTCCTATAAATTTCACTCCTACACTATTAAAGGTCAGGTCTAAATCAGCACAAATGGGCTTTTTAAATTTGTGCTGAAGAGAATTGTGTAAGTCTCCACACATTTCGATTCGAGATTTTCTCCTTAACTAAAATAGAACTTCTAATTGATACTATGAAAGTGCATGTCAATCTTCTCACAGCTGAGATGACTTCTAAGCAAAAAAATACAGATAGGTTAGTGTAAGACAATGATTTTTCCTTGTAACCAACTGCCATGAGCTCATGCCTTAGCTTCAAAACATAGTACCTACCACAGTATGTATAACACCCATCATATAGATTGTATTTCTGTGGCTTTGGCCACTTCATATTGAGTATCCACTGAATAGCAAGCATTGTAATATTTGTTAGAGACAGAGGAAAAAACCTTAATCCCTACTATTTAAGGTCCTGAAACAAGGTATGTAGATCATGGGATTATTACTTGTTAATTATCATTGCATGACATCTCTTCAAGATAACATATATATGATAAAGTTAAATCAATGTTTTATTTTATTTCAAATTTAATGGAGCAAATGCATTTTAAAAACTTGAGAATAGTGAGCATATAAACACATGGAGTAATAGAATCAATTTGTCAATAAAATACTAAATTAGGTCCAAAAACTTATCAATTAGATACACAGAAATCAATGTGCTGCTTTTATTCCTGTTTAACTGCATATTTTATATTTACTATCTATAAAATTGTGTAACATCATCTTCCTCTTTTAATAGTTTCGTCCCTGGAGAGGAAAGAGGAGGTGAGGGGTGGAGAGACAGAGGGAAGGGAAGGAGATCATAGTGTTGGCTATCAGAAGAAGGACAGGGCTGTCCCTCCACCTGCCTGAAGTCCCCCCTAGAAGAGGTTGGAAGGGAATCCAGTGAATATGCAGCCAATGGGTCTGATGCATATCGTCAACCATGCCTCCCCAGTCAGAGGCTTTAAAGACATTGGATGTGCACTGCTGGCCCCCTTTGAACCTTCTGTGGTCTTCTGCCCTCTCCCCTGGAACATGCTCCTCCACCCACTTGGCCATGCTGCAGCCCCTCAGCTTCAGGTCACCCAGGGTGGTGAGCAGTCCCACGAGGTTGCCAGTGTTCAGGGATGAACCCCAGCACGACTTACAAGGGCTTGCAGTTTCCTCGAAATAGCATGTACTCTTTTGAGACTGTAAAACCTGAAACATCTTCCTTCCTTTAGAAAGACTCACATGAATCACAAACCAGGCTTTGGTAGGAATTCTCTCCCATGTGAAGTCAAGAACTGAGGTATTTCCCAACCCAAGAAATCTAACGTTTATGGTGTCTTGACTCGGATAGAACTTTTGGACTACTGCTCTGAGGAATTTACTGTGGGTAGCGAGAACGGACCTGCAGCCACCTGCTAGGGGACCATGCGCAATGGACAGTGGGAGTCCCTTCCCATGTTTGCCTGCCAGTCCTGCCCTGTGCTCTCTGTGTGTCTTTTGTCCTGCGGGACTGCCTTTCTACGCTCCTGCGCTCCAGCCTCACCTCCGCGGAGGCGATTGAAACACTGCAGCCTGCAGGGTGGGGGAATTTCAGTCCCCAGAGCCTGTTTGGCTTTCACTGATTCCCTTCTGTGTTCCAGCCAGCGACACGGCTGCATGCGCACGCACACGCACTGTTGGTCTCCACAGGGTTCAAGTTCCCGTTGTTTACCCCCTGCCAACTCCCATGTTGGCCGCGTGTGGCAGCTGCCAGCCTGCCCACCCTGTGTCTCTCCACATCCCAACAAGGTGGTGCCCCCCCAGTGTCCATCACCATCCTTTTTCCGGGGAGCTGAGCCCGGGGCTCCTGAAAACTTCAGCAAGGTGGGACCCAGAGCTCCAACCCCCCGGGTTGGTGGGCAGCACTTAGTGGGTAGCCCCACCCAGTTCCCCAGGGGAGAGCCCTGGGGTTTCCCCATGAACACCCTGCCCCACCCCTTTGCTTTCTCCTGGTTTTACAAACAGGCTGCTTGGTCCTATTTGCTTTAGCTTTCTGCCAGTGTGGTGGTTCAGTTTTTCCTCCCAGCTGGTTTTCCTTTGCCAAAGCCTGGGTCAAACACATTAAGTCAGGCCCCTGAGGAAGTGCTAACTTTTATTGCCATTGGCTCTTCAGCAGCAACGACCTCCATTTTCCTAGCATGTTCCCTGAACCAATTGGCAGGTCTGTCTTCTCCTTCAAAGGTTGTGGAAGGCTGGTCATGCCAGGGGTCTCCTTTGAAGGCTATTGGAGGGCTGCTTCAAGCAGTGGTGTCGCCTTCGGAGGGCTGGTGAGTTACTCCCGCCAGTAATTCCCTCTGTCCGCTCTGCACCGTCACCCAAGTCGATGGACCTTGCTTGCTGTCTAGAAAAGATTTAGGGCCCCATTTTCTGGCAAAGACTGAGTCCCCTGATCCATACCTTGGGCTAGGGCACACCACATAGATACACTATTGTTTGAAAATATAAGAAAAAATACTTGCAAACTGCTAAATACAAAAATTACAGTATTCCACAACTACTCTCAGTTTTCATTTTGAATTGTTTCATTGCTTTATGTACATTTTTTGGAGATTCTAGATCAGCAGTTCTCAACTTGTGGGTCACAGTGTTTTTGCAGGTTGAAAAACCCTATCACAGGGGTCACCCTATTCATAACAGTAGCAAAATCACATTTAAGAAATAGCGACGGAGATGGTTTTATGGTTGGGGTGCCACCGCCACATGAGGAACTGTATTAAAGGTTACCACATCAGGAAGGTTGAAAACTCCTGCTCTAGGTGGTGGAAATGATAGTATGCTCATGTGCTAACTTAAAGGCCAGGGATTGGAATTCACACAGAGCTGTGTGGGAAGAAAGGTCAGTAGCTGTGAATCTGAAAGTTCGAAACCTGGAACATCAGACAGATTTGGAATCAAAGATGAGTAAATGTTGTTTTGTTTTGTTTCAGTGCACAGCTGTTAATTTTTTAATGTGCATATGCATGCAGATAATTTTGCTTTCTCACTGCATGACATAAAAGTTCATCTTGTTATATTATCTTGGTGTATTCACTATTTTACTGGTATATAGTTTACATACCAGCATAAAGAATTACATTATACTGAATGTATGTTTCATAATATCACTGATACTCTAAAGAGATGTCTAATACTGAATTTCAGCTTGTGTGTGTTTTGAATAAAAACAAAAATTATCTCCAAAGATCTTTCAGGTGGTGGTGCAATGTATTATGCAAGGAGATATTAATGGAAAGATCAGTGGCTCTAATCTAATCTGCAGGAGAATAAGGGCTAACCAACCCTGTAAAGATTGAAGGTCTGGTTAAACCCCAGGGCTACGTCTACATCCTGTTGGGTCATTCTGAGTTGGGATTGACTCACAGACATGAGATTGGTTTGATTTTGTTGCAGCTACAGATCTCATTAATGCAAATATTGACTTTAATTTGTCATTTGCCTACTACTGTATGAGAGGCTTCAAAAATTTGTGGAAAAAGTCCATATTCTTTGTATTTTATCTTTTTAAATTAAAAATCATTTTAATAGGGGCTTGTACATCGTTTTTCCAAAACATAAATAAACATGCTGTGCCAAGCACCTTCGCATGTCCACGGCCATCATCGTTCTCCAAACATCCGCCTTTTCCCTTGAGCCCTTGGTATCGGCTTTTCCAACCCCTCCCCTCCCCTGTTCCCCTGCTCTCCGTCCACCATCAACCCTCAATACTTTATAAATTATTATTGTTCTGTCGTATCTTACCCTGCCCGACACCTCCCTCGACCCACTCCCCTGATGCCCGTCCTCCAGACAGGAGGTCATATGTAGATCCTTGCAGTTGGCTCTGTCTCTCTACCCCACCTTCTCTCCGCCTGTCCAGTAGTTTCAATCTAACCACTGACCCAAAGGGGCTCATCCATCCTGGTTTCCCCATATCTCCAGCTCCCCTCTCCACTATTGTACCTTCTCCAGTCCATCCGGATGTGCAAGGTAGAGTTGGGACCATGATGGTTGGGGAGGAGGAAGACCTCAGGAACTAGAGGAAACTTGTATGTATCATCACTGCTCGGCTGCACCTTGACCAGTCAATTACCCGCCAGTGGGCCTTAGGTCCCCACCCCACTTCTCCCCTCACTTGTAATGAAGTGATTCCTGTTCTTTGATGCTCGATACCTTTTCCCTTTGGCCCCTCTTGATCACACTTGCTGGCATGCTTCTTCCATGTGTACTTTGCTGCTTCCATGCTGAAAGGCGACTCGGTTACCTTCAAGTCTTTGAGACTCTAGACATTCAATCATTTGGTAGCTGGGCACCATCTTTTCTTCCACTCTGCTTGCCTCTGTATCCATTTGTCTTCAAGGTGCCCACTGAGGACATGTGGGAGCATGAGCAAGAGTGGTGAAGACAGCTGATGGTGCCCGTCTCTCAAAAGATATAGCATCTGGGGTCTTAAAGGCTTGAGCATAAACAAGCAGCCATCTAGCTCCAGAGCAACAAAACTCACCATAAAAGAAGCTCACTTGCCTGTGCGATCATGAGGTGTGGAAACAATCAGGCATCAGGCATCAAAGAACAAAAATCAAAATCAATGGGTCAATTATCTCCCAATATTGCTGCATTTCATTTTTTATGGAAATTTTGAAAGCTTTCTTAAACTATAGGCTTTTTATTTTATTCAGTATGATCAGAAGCACAGGTGGGATCTGGCAACACAATTTCTACCTCATGTTAAAAGACAGTTTTTTTATTTTTAGCTTTGTCAGTTGACTATTATTCTCAAATCAAGAGAAAATTTAAATCTTCTGATACATATTATCATGATATTAGCCTTTGCTTTTATATTTCTAATACTTCATTATTATAAAAATTTTAAGTGATAAAAGTTTTAACACTTACTCTCTTATTCTATTTAACAAGTTATACCTTCAAAACATAGAAGGCTTTAGCACTTTGAAATATAGCCAAATATAACTATATAACATTTATATACCGCATTCCACAATTTGGGAGATAATTTGAAGGACAGCTATATCATAGACTTTATTTGGTAAGTAAATTTGCTCACTGCCACTGAAAAGTTGCCAGGTATCTTTCGTTTATCAATATAACTCTTGGAAAGCCCATTCCTTTTTAAGAGAATCCATAATCCCTTTCCAGAATTGATAAATATTTCTTCTTCTTACCATACATCTGCATTTCAATATATTTTATTCATAAGATTCCATTTGGATTTCAGGAATCATAGATAATACAGTTTGCATTAGCCTGAGGAAATCTGTTGGTATACTGAGTTGCTCACAAAAAAGGTAAAAGTTCAAACTCACACGTAGGTCAGAGAGAGAGAGAGAGAGAGAGAGAGAGAGAGAGAGAGAGAGAGAGAGAGAAACAGAAGCTTTCTGCACTTTTAAAGGCTTCTTCCCTCAAAAGAATACTTTATTCTATTAAGTTGGCATTCCATGATTCTCACTTTCCTGACAAGATCACTGGAAATAAAGGTATGCATAAGCAAAAATGATGATGAAGTTGATGGTGTCTGACTTTCAAAAGATATAGTGCATGGGCTCTTAAAAGTTTGAACATAAACAAGCAGTCATCTAGCTGAGAAGGAAAAATGTCCACATAGAGGAAGGACACCAGCATGTGTGACCACTAGGTGTCAAAGGGAAGAGTTATCAGGCATTAAAGATCAAAAAATCATATCATTGGATGTACAATTTCCCGCTATGATTGTTGAAGACAAAGGTGTGCAAAAGAAAATGTGAAGAACTAAATATTATGTCATTGTAAATGAGGGGGAATACATTTTGGGGACCCAAAACCCATCTGTAGATAATTCAACACCCCCTTATAGAAGGGGAGTAGACGAGCCAGTCAGGGTACAGTAAAGCAATGATGAAACATGTAGCTTTCTTCTAGTTCTTAAAAACTTCCTCCCTCCCTACTATCATCTCTCAATTCTACCTCACAAAACTAGCTAGACCAGAGAATGTACACTGGTATGGATAGGAAGTGAAAACATGGAGAATTCAGGACAGATGATCACTTCAGAACCAGTGGGGAGAGTGGTGATAACAGGTGGGTGGAGGGAAGGTCAGGTAGAAAGGGGGAACCTATTCTAAGGTTCTAGATATAACTTCCTCCCTGGGGTATGGAAGCAGGGAAGAGGGTGAAGAGAGACATTGACAGTGTAAAACATGACAAAATAATAATAATGTTTAAATTACCAATGTTTAATGAGGAAGGGGGAGCAGGAAAGGAGGGGAGGGGAAATGAGGAGCTGATACCAAGAGCTTAAGTAGAAAGCAAATGTTTTGAGAATAATGAGGCCAACAATGTATATATGTGCTTGACATACAATGGATGGATGTATGGACTGTGATAAGAGTTGTATGAACCCTCAATTAAATGACCATAAAAAGAGAGAAAATTAAAAGACTTCCTGCCTCAGAAGCACAAATGATCTGTTCTAATCTGTGTTCCAGGGTCATTATTAGTTGGAATAGACAGTGAATTTTCTTGAATTTTAGTCCAAACACTACAACTGACTTTCGTTATTTTGTTTAGTACATTGCTTATGTGTTCTATGATGAGTGTTCAAATTTTAAGTATGCATTTTAAGTCATATGATAAATATTGGTGTTTTGGTACAGGAGTAATTTTCATTAATAATGACTTTATAGTATATAAATTATGTTGGCCATGTTCATAACTATGAAATGTATACAAATGAATAAAAAAACTGAATTTGTGTTGTTGTCAAAGCTATGCATTTAGATCATTTTACAAAACAAACTTATCACCTTCAAAGTTCTCTCCTTTACACTTAATATATTTGTCAAATATGCAGTTCCATTCTTGAAAACATTTTTCAGCTTCATCTATTTGGATGACTGACAGATCCTCCCTCATTTTTTTCTCACCTCTTTTTTTATCAAATAACTAACCTTTCTTGTCACTCTTCATTCGCAGAAACCAAAAACAGTCACCTGGAGCAAGGTCAGGGGAGTCAGGTGTGCGGGGCAAGAGAGACATGATGTTTTTTGTCGAAGACTCGCATACATGAGCAGGTGCTTTGTCACAGTGGCTAAATTAGTCCCTCATCTGCCATTAAATCAGGCCTCTTTTTTGTGGCACACTGTCACACAATCTTTTCAGAACCTTTAAATATAAGATGAACAGTCTGACCTGGTGGAATGAACCCCCCAATATGAATCTACATTTTTGTCCATTCTGAAAGTTGACTGGAAATACAGAATGAAATTTATCATCAATCAACAGTTCACCTTTTTTGAAATGAGAAAACCATTTACACATTTGAATTTTTTTTCCCATAGTGTTGTCCTTATAAGCTGTGTTCAACACCACAAGAATTCCTGTGGCATTTTTCCCCAGCAGGAAACAAAATCTCACCGCTGCACAATATCTCTTAAATCAGTCATCCCAAAAAAACGAGGTCCAAGTGAAACTGCTTTTATCAAAAAATTCACTGTGACCAGCGAGAACCTTCCTAGACCCTGTCACTGGGTGCACTAACTGAGAATGAGTTACTGGATTCTCACCTAATGGGGAAAATGGGTGTTTTGAAAGCTCCACACCAGTGGAGCCTCTGCCCATTTTGTTTTTTTAGCATACTGGTATATAATATACATGGATGATTAGATATATTTAGTTAAAGTAATGCTCTTGTAGTAATATATCACAATTATTTTTCTTCCAAATTATTAGTTTATTAAAAAATGCCTGCATTATTGATTTATTTGAGTGGCTATTCTGTGCTCTTTCCAGTGAAGTTTTAGTCATAGTTATATTTTCACATAATAGGTCTAAGGTTCAGAGGTTAACTCATTTGTTGATACCAATCCCTCTTTTCCTTCATATGTACCAGCTTTCTCTTATGTAGGCATACAATCCCTAATGTTTTTGAAAAATGGTTCTTTCCTTCCACATCACTTGGAAGTTTAGGGATAATATGTGGGAACATCAATAATTTTCCTGAAAAATTCCATTCTCTTTTAATTCCATAGTTCCACAGATTTTTAACACTTTCACATACAGGTCATTATTTTTATTGTAGTAAAGTGATTTTTTTTCTTGACAGAGCCTCTCAAGAGGCTGCAGTTAGGCTGTCAGAAGTCTTATTCCAGATTCATATACTTTAAGCAGTGGACTTACAACATGAAAATCAGTCAGGGATAACAAGAATGAAACCTTGGGATCTTTGATGTGATTAGATTCAAGCTTATGACATACATACCAAATAATGATTATAAATGTAAACCATATCTATACTGCTATTTTGAGTATATACTCCAAAATTAGAAAATGTGGGTATGAGAGCTAGAGAGATATAAAGAATTAGAATTTTGAGATTAATATTAGCTGACTTGCCAAGTGTGAGAGATAATTGACAAAGATAAAAGTAAAATGATTGTGTTACTTCTTCAAAGAATTGTTATTGCTACATATATATTGATGGGGAATCAAATCCATTTTACTTTAGATTGCTAGTCAAACATACTAAACACCCTGACTTCAAATTATGAACTACCACTATAGATCTTGACAAATTCTCTCGCACAAGGAATTTTGATCTAGGTAGTCCTTGAATGGGTAATGGAGGCTATTTCTTATAAAATTTTCATGAAGGAAGTTTTTCAAGTAAGTGTGGCATAGAAAACCTGGACAGGAGGGTTGTAAGTATCATATAAAGGACAAAACTCTAAAAGATACAAACTCTCAAGTTAAATTGGGACTATTGTTCACAGAATCCTTTTATATAAACATATGGCAATACCAAAAGCAATTTGAAGAAATAATTTGTACATTTATTAGTAGGTATGGTGACTTCTATTTATAATTTCTGGACTATTATATGCATTCAAGGTGGGAGTAGGAGGTCCAACCTTTGCTCCTGTGAGCTGGAATTGAACCTCCATCCCAGTGGGCCGCAGTCCTGTGCACAACCACTACATCACCAGGGTTCAGCCCAATTAACTATAGTTTTTTAAAAAAAGCTTTGTTTTATTAATTGTTGGGTCTACATAGCATACCTGTTTAATTGACATTATTAAAAAATCCAAAGTTTATTGCTGTAGAGTTAGGATGACATTTGTTTCTTTGTAAGATTATGCATTACCAAATTATAAATCTAATATATCAAGCACTTCAATCAAAAGAATGCATAAAACAGTTTTAATAGATTAGAGCTTATTAGTCCTAAATGTTTGCATTCTATACTTGCTTAATTGAGATAAATGGCACCAGCTATTAGATTGTGCCTGTCTTACAGAAAAATCTACTGGAAACTGTTGCTCTAAATTGTATAATTTTTAATTATTTTATTTTATTTCATTTTCTATTTTTCCTATATAAAATTCAAACGTGTTCACTGTTTTAAAAAGTTTCAAATTATGTAGTTCCCATATTGCTAGGTGTTCAATATAGTAATGTCTGTGGAAAAAAGAGTCATAAGACATGGTTCTTTGGTTCAGATCACTTACACTTTATAAGTGTTTCAACTAAGAGCAAATTATTTAATTTACTGATTTAAGTGTATTTAAGTTAAATTTATTTTAGTTATAAATTCATTTAACTGATAATTATAAAAATCATAACTTATTTAATTGTTAAAATGTAAGTTATTTTGATAAGTTGTAGGTTTGAGGAAGTTATATTTTTATTTTTCCTTATAGGGTAGCTAATGTACAAGAAGCAGATGGAACTGTCAGCTAAAGCTGATATTGTGATCAAGAGTCTGAAAATTTAGGTATGATATGACATTGAGAAGTTGCTTCAGTTAGACCAAGGAACGATAAGACCAGAAAAAATGTCAAATAGAAAATCACTTCAAATGGAACTTTAGAAACAAATGATATATGTAGAAAAATGGAGAGAAATAGCCTGTTAGGCAATGCAATATATCAGTTCTACTTATCCTATGTGTACACTTGAATTTAAGCAATATTTACTACAGAAATACTCTGAATTCTCCTAAAATATAGTGAGATATCTATTAAAATAGTAAAGTAAATCAAGAAAGAATTTATTTGAGAATGAGAGCCTCGTGGATATGTAAATGTGTATATATGTGTGTATTCATGAGAAAGAAAATAGTGGAATGCAAAATGATGTTTTATGAAATCAAACAAAAGTGAGGTCAATGGATATGATGGTTCATGTCTTGTTTTGTTTCTGTTAGGCGCCATTGAGTTGGTTCTGACCCACAGTGACCCTCTGCACAGCAGCAGGAACCCTGCTGCCCTCCGCCACCCGCACCGATGTTCCTGGACCAGAGTCCAGCATCGCACCCACAGTGTCAACCAATCTCTTTCCTCCTTGTTACTCCCCCTCCACCTTACCCAACATGATGTCCTTCTCAAGAGAGGCTCTATTCTGACAATATGCCCAAAGTAGGGATGAAGGAGGCGTGCCCTCCTTGCTTTTACGTGGTGGCCATACCGCTTCCAAGATAGATATATGTGTCCTTTTAGGAATCTGTGATATTTTTGATACTCTTCAGAGTCACCACAATTCAAATACCTATACTCTGATTCATAGCAGCCCTGCAGGGTAGGGTGGAACTGGCCTAGTGGGTTGGTGAGACTGTAATTATAGCTCTTCATAGGAGTAAAAAGCCTAATCTTTCTTCCAAAGTGTGACTGGCAGTTTTAAACTGTTGATCTCTAGGTTAGCAGTCTAATGCATAACTCAAAAGGCTACCCAGACTTCTCAAGAAACCTATAGGGGATGCTTTACTTTGTCCTATAGGGTCCCCATGACGCTACGACTATACAATATTAATTTTCTTTATATATGTGTCCATTTCCAGTTGCTTTTCAGTAAATTCAGACTTCTATAATGCCATGTATTTTAGTGGACATCTCTACTTCATAGGGTTTAGAATTAGATTTCCAGACCTTTAGCCTGAGACAGCAGCATTTGTGTTTAAATCAATAAACATTTGGCTAGGTAGAAGTACAATAACTACACCAGTCAAAGGCTCCCCCTGTAACCTTTAACATATTTTGTTATTTCTAATACTTAACTTACTACTCTATTGAAATTGTTCAACTGGGTATTGTACATTATTCAGAAGCCTCATGAGGGGTGATATAACCATTATTTATATATTCATATTTCAATATTAAATATTCTTACTATTAAAAATGTGCTTATTAAATGTGTGACACAGTACAATATACTTTATTTTCTTGTTTTATAGGTAATGAGAATACTCTAAAATTTTAAATATTGAAAGTTGAAAGTCATAGGATGTTTGACATTTAGAAGATTGACTACACTCATTTCTCTCTCTTGATCTAGAGGCTTCTGTCATTACAGTATCATTGACATACGAGAAGGTACCCTCCCCTTAGCTTCTCTCTGAAGCTATTTATTTTTTATTTTATTATTTATTTTATTTTATTTTTTTATAGAACAAACTATCCCCTTCAAAGTACTCTCCTTTACACTCAACACATTTGTCAAATCTGTGAGTTCAATCTTGGGAAAATTTTTCAAACTCATCTGTTTGGATATCTGACAGCATCTCCCTCATTTTTTTCTTCATCTCTTCTATGTTGTCAAAACGTGCCCTTTCATGTCCCTCTTCATTCTCAGGAACAAAAAGAACTCCCACGGAGGGAATTCAGGTGACTAAAGGGTATGGAACAAAAGAAGCCTGTGTCTTTTGCCAAAAACTAGTACAATAAGATGGCTGCATGTGTTAGGCAGAGCTCTCTAAAGAAACAACACCAGGACGGTTCTGATTATTTTCTGTATAAAAGGATAGATTTATATAGCGACAAAGAAAATATTGGCTACTTAGTCCACACTGCTGTGCAGAGCTCAGTTTAACTCACTTTTAGGGAATAGATAATATTTGGAAGGTCCTTCAGCTCACTTGGGCTGCCAGTCCAAGGTCAAGGAAGCAAACATTGGGGTCTTCTCTCAGGCAAGACAGGCAAAGTCAGCCTGCAGGCAGTATACAGCAGGGTGGGGTAGCAACATCAATAGTCCAGGGGCTTAGTGAAGCGGGCACCAATGTAGTCTGCAAAAATACAATCGACTAAGCAATGGATAGGCCAGCAGTGTGGTAGAACAGGTTTTGTGGACCTTCAGTGTTGCACAGAAAGGCCACATGATCCATGGGTTGGATCAAGCCACGGTAGTGCAGCACACAGTTGAGGCAGAGCACTGGTCTGATCACCAGGGAGAAAGAGAGAAGGGGATGGACCTTGAGAAGCCATTTACCTTATCACCCTCAAATCAAGCTCTGATCTGCTTACATCCCACCCATATGTTCCTGTGGAGGCCTAGTTGGCACAAGAAGCCTAATTACCACACTACATGAGCAGGTGCATTATCATGGTGGCAAACCAGTCTCCCATCTGCCACAAGCTGTCTTTGGGGGATCGTAAGAATAGCACTATGTCTTGTTATCATTAATGACCCTGGGTTACTTCAGAGCTGTTCTTTCAGAGTACTGCATGTTTCCACTTGAAGTTCTTTTTACTGGTCAGTCAGAACCCAAAACACCAATTTTGTAGTGACCCTCCTCATTCCAAAATCTTTCATTAAAATTCACTAAATCAAGTTTTAAGATTGTCCAGACATCTTTGTCATATCTCCAATGATCCATCATCAGTTTTTGAGCATGAGTACACAAATTTGATTGAAATGTTCACTTGTTTGGTAAGTTGATGGATGTCCAGAATGTTTGTCATCAATCGACATTTCACCTTTTTGAATCTAGAAAATAACTCATATACTTGAGTTTTTCCCATATCACTGCCCTTGTAAGCTCTCTTCAACCTCACAACAGTTTCTACAGCATTTTCCCCAATCAGGAAACAAAATTTCACAGCCACATACTGTTCTCTCAAATTGGCCATCACAAACAGTGAGATTAAGGGAAACTGCTTTCATGAAGTATTTTATTGTAACCAGAGAACCTTCCGAGAAAACACCAGTGGGTCCACTAACTCAGAAAGAGTTACTCAATGCATGCCTAGTGGGAAATGGATTTTTACACATATTTAGGTTCAATGTGCTTACATTTGCCCAGGTTCATTTTCCTTTACTATACCTGAGTGATTCAGTTTAGAGTAGGATCAATTGAGACATCAGCTAATGGACATTTCTATTTATACTAGAATAATGTAAATATACTAGAATAATATATACTTAATAATTAGGAGCAAATTTAAAACAAATTTCCATGAAACTTATTAATTATGTTTACCTTTCAAATACTTTCTCCTATTATTTTTACCAATCTGTTTCTGTGTCATGATAAACACTTATTACTCTCATTGGTTTTATTTAGTTTATATCTTCTATTCCCCCCTCTTCATCTTCCTGACTTATTCATCTCTTTTCTCCATTTCAGCACCTATCCGACCTGTTCCAAGTGACTTGACAGAGCCAATCCTTTCTACATGACTCAACAGTTCACACACAACTAATAGCTATATCAAAAAAAAAAAAAAAGAAAGAAAAGAAAGAAACTAAAACAACCTAAAATCACCCAAAGCCAAAGAAATGCCCTGAGGAAGTGGCCCTCTACCTACTAGGGACAGAATTCAGAAGAATGATGTTTAAATCTCATAAGAGATGTGAGGAACAGTCAGAAGGACAATAGAAAAATTGAAAAACAAAAATCCTCCAACGAAAAGGAACCTCATAAGAAAAGCAATGAGATGTTAGAATTAGGTGAATAGTAAAAAACTTGAGGAATAAAATGGATGAAAAAGAAAGTTACATCTGTGAGCTCAAAAATATTCACTATGATATATTCACTATGATAGTTACATAACTTCACATCAACTTATTAAATATGCTATAGTCTAACCTGTCAATCAGTTCATAGCCAATCATGCCTCTGTGGGGGCATCGCTTTCTCATGAGGATTCTGGGAACTCTTGTCTTCCTTCCCGGAGGTGAAGACATACCTGTAAGACATACCTGTTGACAAGTCACGTGGAGCTACACTGAGAGAGCCAGAGCCCCGGAGGTGCAGGATCCACATGGAAACCGATCCTGGAGCTGAGAGGTATTTCCATTGCCACTGAATCCACAAGACTTTCCACCTACTGGCCCGTGATCATGCTGCATTTGCTATCATTGCATATGTTGCATAAGTCAGGAGGGGAATTGGCAAACTGGTATTGAACATAGGGGCTAATATCAGACTTGTGGACTTCATTTGGACTAGGCTGCAATGTTTTCTTAATATGCAATTACTCTTTATATAAAACTCATTCTTATACACCAATTAGTGTGTCTGGATTTGTGTCTCTAGTCAACCCAGACTAACACACTTACTATAATTCACTAGAGAAGCAATCACTATTTAAAAAGTGATCAATCATTTTAATCTTTTAAATTAAATGAATTTATTGTTACCTAAAGCAAGCATATGATATTGTACCAAACACTATTCATTAAAATGTTTTAAATATGCAGCATTTTAAAACAAGTAAGACCATAATATTGCTTAGAATACTTATGAAATAAATCTTCAACTATATTCCCATAGTTTTATATTTTGTCAAACTTTATATATTTCAGGATATCATCAATAAAAGTTATCTACATTTTAGCTTTTTATTATATTTTACTCGATTATTTTTCTAGACTTAAATGTGTGTGCTAGATATTGGCTAACCATAATGTATTCATAATGCATTTATTGATTTCAATGCTGCATTAAGCCAAAGGGTAATTCCAAATATAATGTCATTCCAAACTACCTACTGTTAATAAGAGTTTCAAGAATAGAAAAAAAATTTTATATGGTCTCAATAATTCATGACAATGATGATCAGGAAGAATTAACATAACAATCTCAACTGCCCCCAGTCGATTTTTCAGATTAGGGAAATGACCAAGGTAAATTTGATACCATCTTGTACCATGCAACATTAGTTAATAATAGTACAGCATAAAGGTTGATGATAAATAATAGTTCTATTCATATTTTTCTTGAACATCTGCTATCATATAAATGTCTTTTTTAACTATGAAAGCCAATCTTGTCTTTATTCCATTACTACAAGTGCTAAAGATCTGACATTTATCTTCACAAACTTGAATGTTATATCGGCAAAATTAAGTGATTGCTTCATCGGTCCCTGAATACCAAACACCATTCCAAAAACATTTTTTCTGAAGTAAGAAAGTATTTACTACGCTATAAAATATTCTAGGTTGGGCTGAGCCCTGGTGGCGTAGTGGTTGTGCGCAGGACTGCGGCCCACTGGGATGGAGGTTCAATTCCAGCTCCACAGGAGCAAAGTCTGGGCCTCCTACTCCCACCACCAGTAGACAGTGATGCCCCCCCCCCCAAAAAAAGAAAATATTCTAGGTTGGATTAAAATTCTAAGTTTATTTCATATAAAAAGTTAAAATGATATCTCCAGTTGCTGATCAGTTTAAAATAAATGACATTTTATCTTTGTGTAGGTGTTGCAATATAACAATTATAGATAATGCCTGATTTCCTCTTGATATATTAGTTTGCTCCTAATTTTAGTTATGCAAGCAGATTTTCATAGAGCTGTTAATTATCTCTGTCATCAATTGCAATGAAGGAAATAAATTACATCTTTAAATTTATTAATTTGGGCAACATTTAAATTTCTAATCTTGTTAAAAGTGATTCTAACCATTGTTCCTGAAAAAAATGACAGTAGATATATATTAAATATAAGGCAGGAGTTTACTAAAATTTTAATGTAATACAGGAGTGAAGTTTGGTTGTATCTCTGTTTAGAAAAGATACTTAAAAATTAAATTTCATTTATTAAATATAATTGCTTTTATTTTTTAACTCCATATGTTTGTGATTAAGGATACTCTGCCTCATTAAAGAGGAAGAAAATCTTTTTTTCTTACCCTAACCCTAAGAGAAAAATCATGTTGAAGTCATAAATTCTTCTTTCCTATTTAATAAGTATCATGTTTCATATATCACTATTCCACTTCATATAAGAAGAAACCAAGGAAGTATGATATGAGTAGGGTAAGATTAGATTTTATGTGGTCCCTATAATTTTCTTCAATGTGCCTTTAAAAACACTTCAGACACAATTTGTTCTAAATAACTTCATATACCATGAGAAAAAAAGAAGTTTGTTTTAGTTTCCTTTAAAAATATATGTAGGCATCTTTAGCTAACAAAAATTCAAAATGTTCATTATTTTAATGTTGGAAGAAATAAGCTATGTGTTTGCTTATGAGATTGGGCTGAACCCTGGTGGCGTAGTGGTTGTGTGCGGGGCTGCAGCCCACAGGGTTGACGATTCAAATCCAGGAGCAACTTTCCAGGAGCAAGGCTGGGCTTCCTGCTCCCAGCAGGGCAGTGATGCCACACACACACACACACACACACACACACACACACACAAAAGAGTGTGAGATAAAGGATCATAAAGCTTTCTTAAATTTCCACTAGTCGTTTTGATTAAGATGCTATTTTAATTTACCTAATATGATATCCATCACTGAAATGTTTGTACTTGACTGGTATTTACCCATCATTTTAATTTTAATATATGCATATATATTACTAGATGCCTTTAAGTTATTTCCAATTAATACCAACCGTACATATGACAGAATGAAGCCACACTATCCTGCACCATCCTCCCAAGTAAGCATTTGTTAGGGCTCCTTGTATCAATTTATCCTATCTATCTTATTGTTAGTTTTCCATGTTTTGTTGCCCCTCTTCTTTAAGGAATCTCATGCCCTTCTTCAGTTATTAGTCCTCTTTTTTTTTCCCCAATAAGCATCACTATGTCATCTGCCCACCAAAGATTCCACTAAGTCTTCTTCCATTCCTGAGACTATTATTTTTCATAGAGTCCATATTAAAAGCATTGAACAACAACAGTATCTCCATGAGGACTAAAGTCTGCCTGTCCTAAGCCATGCAATTTTCAGTTGTCTCATATGCATGTGAAAATTGGACAATTGAATAAAGAAGACTAAAGAAGAATTGAAATATTTTAATGAGAGTGGTGGTGAAAATATCAAAAGTACCATGGACTTCCAGAAGAACAGGTAAGCATGACTGGGGGAAAGTCTAGCCAGAATGCTTCATAGAAGGAGATTGTGAGACTTTATCTCATATACTTTAGACATGTTGACAAGGAAAGGACAACATTCTTGGTAAACTGAAAGGTCAGAGAAAAAGAGGAAGACTCTCAAGGAAATGAATTGACACAGTGGCTACAACAATGAATTCAACTACAGCAACACGGGGTTTCACAAGACTGGGTAGTTGTGTCAGGCAGGGTTCGCTTAGCGAAGTAAATCCAGGACACTAGTAATTCTTTTTATATATTTATTTGTAGAGAAAGGTATATAAGATAAGAAAGAAACAGTTAACTATCTACAAAGCAGTACAAATTGCTCAGTGCAACTCACTTGCGTGAGGCAGCTAGAAGACTGGCAGTCCTTCAAGTCTGGAGGGCCGCTGAGTGTCCTCTGTAGAGCAATTCAGGCTATCTGGTCATAGGCAGCAAACAGCAGAGCAGGTCACCAACAGTCAGCCAGATGACAGAGTCCAACAGTCCCCAGCTCAAGAGATGTATATCCCAGGAGGGTGGCAAAGTAGGGCTTGCAGGAATCACAACTCACAGCAATGCAGTCCACAATTAGGTGTCCCACGGGTAGTGTTGCTTGGAGGTCGCGGCACAGGATGAACAAGGCAGCTCTCTGGTCCGAAGACCTGGAAGCAAGAGAGAGGGCGGTACTCGCCGAGCCCTTCCTATCTCTGCCCCTCAATTCATCCCGTGTGATCATTGTCCGTGCTGTCACAGCAGACCCAGCAATCTTCTGCGGCCATGTTGGCATAACAAACCTATCCATCATAGTAGCATTTTGTTCTGTTTCACATAACCTTGTCTGTATTGGAATCTACTCAATGGCACTAACAACATTCAGAAGCACAAAAGGTAGCATTGTTGAGTAAGGACTGGCTGGTTAGCCATAAGTTAATTGTTCAAACCCACTAGCAAGCATCTTGAAAGATGAGGCTGTCTGCTACCTTAAACCCTTACAATCTCAGGAGCCCTGTAATGTTGGTATGAGTCAGAATGGAATCAGTGGTGTGGTTCTTTTATAAAGTAGCACAAACTGGATTTTCCAAATATAGATAATAATCCATTTCATTTTGCTGAATGGGGTCTTCTAATGAAAAATCTCACTCTCCTATCATTTGTCTTGTGCTCATAAAACAAATCTCTGTGAATCTAAACATTACCCATTCAGTAGTACTAGTTGGTTATATGTTAGATAATATCCATGTATTATAACTGCAACTAATATATAGCTCATTGTGTTAGGCCTGGTTGTCAAGAGAAATAAATCTAGTGACAGTGAAAGTAAGAGCTTTTATATCAAGATGGCATCCCATACCAATCCACCGCAAGTCCTGAAATCTGAAGCCAGCAATGAGCCTGTTAGCCTCTCACAGCTGCAGGCTGTTGATGCAGAAAGGTGAAATATGAAACAGACAGGTTACAGACTGGAGGGGACCCACGTCTCTTGGATCCATGAAAACGGGACAGAGCACCGAGAGCTCTCAGGGTTTAGCAGCCCACATGGAGGCACCTTGAGACTTCCCAGCCAACAAGAGGGAGAAATGACAGAGGAGTGCTCCCAAAGTCTCTTACTCTTATGCAAAACGTGTAATAGTAGCAAGGAGGTATGACCAGGCTGTGACTGCAGCTCTAGATTGAAACTAGATTGATAGTTTGAAACTCATCATTCCTACACACACCCAAGTGTGTCTAGTTGACATAATCCCTAACCATTACACTCATATATCACTAAAAGAATGTTGTTTTCCTCCTTTTACCTATACTATATTATATACTTTCTTCTGGATTTGGGTTGTGGTTAGTCTCAATTATGTTTGACTAATCTTAGAAGAAAAGATCTGAGATAACAAAAATCAAACACATTGATGTTAACCATGACTCTATTATAGAACAAAGCATATAATATAGATCAATTAAATAGTTCTGGAATAAGTAAACTGTGTTGTATATTTTACACATCATGTACTGAGGTCAGTATAAATGCATTTTGGATTGATGATAATGATTCATGCTAACTAGTTCAATTTGATTCAGATTTAAAGTATTTTCAATTTATCTAGTGCAGCTTCACTCAAACATGGATAAAATTTACTACTCAATTATAATGTATTCCTTAAAAATGTTTTTAAATAGCATATATAAGTTGCTGAGATGAGAAAGTTGAAATATCTGTTTAGTTTTATCATTGAACACTAAAAGAATATCAGTCTGATTGATTTACAATGGATTTTCTGTATTAAGTTTTTCTTCCTTGATTAATTGGAATCACTTTCTTTTTTAAAAAAATTCAATGTTAGCTGGAATATATGCAGCACTTCTAGCCTTACTGTTTTCCAGGGTTTAATTATCCTTTACAATTTGTCCCCACTTATTTTTATAGATCTCTCTATTCTCCCACTTTCCAAATATAGCTAAGTAATTACAATGCAAAGTATAGTTTTTATAACAAAACAATTTTAAAAATTAGAAACATTGTAAAGTCAAACCCTGAACAGTCGAAGAAAATTGCTACATTAGCATGAAGATAACAATTTTCTGTGATAACAAATCAATCACTAAGAAAGAAAATCACCAGAAATGGTGAACTGATAGGAATAAAACCTCTCATTATAAAGCTCTCAAATATTTATTTCAAAACAAATCAGAATCTTCATGGGTATTTTATATGTTGGCCATTATAATTTTAATTAGACAAGGATGGGTAATGAACTAAACATTCTATCCAAGTTTCTAAAGGATTCTAGCCAAGTTTCTGAAGAATAAAATCTGTTAGTATTGAATCATCCAAGAAACCTCAAGAAGCCTCAGAACCTTCCTATATGACAGACTTTTGTTTTCTGGGCAAGCCACATTTCACTTTCAATTCTTCAAATTAACAAGTTGCATTCTTAAGGGAGAAGATAAAAATGACAAATAAATCATTGTTTACTGGAGAAAATGGTACAAAGTCAAAGAAAATTCAAGGGTTGATAGTCAAATAACAGCCATTTCATCCTAACATTTTCTAGATCAATAGGAGAGATACTCTTTACTCTCTGATTATTTGTTGAGAAGTCTGTCAAATTAAGTTAAAATTAATCTCTTCTGGTAGCAAGGGGCAATGTGATGTCACCATCCGTTTTAGGCACACTTGTGGAAATTCTGATAATAGCACTAGATTTACAGAAAATGTACAGCTTTTTGGAAACTAAAGGAAGGATACAAATGTGTATAAACTATTATTAGCAGATAAATCTCAATTGAACTCTCAAATACTACAGAACCAACTTTAGTCTGAAATAAGCTGAGCATGACACACGGACTTTGGAAACTGCCATGATACACAGTTGTTGATGTTTAAAATCAAGCACCTTCACATAGAGAAGTAAAGTAAAGTGACATCATTTATTCTGTACATGATGAGATAAAAATACTTGAAGAGGAAATTTAAAAGAGATGTCTTGCTCTTTTTACCTTAGGAGAGAACATTAGAGCTCAAATGCCCATGGAGAAGGGGCAGTTTATTTATCCCAGAAGGATAAATAGCTCCAGCAGCACAGGCTAGAACCCGGACAATTTGTATACTGAGTCATTTACCTGCCAAACGTGGCAAAATTGCTTTGTGAATTTTCCTTAGAAAAGAAAGTTTATTCACAAGTCAGAGCATATCTATGCACAGCAACCACTACATCAAATTCTCTTCCAGATGCAGAAGTGTTGTGAACATAAGGAATTTTGTCAGACATTTAAAAAAATTGAGACTGGCATGTTTCTATTAATAAGCATCTCTATTATAAAGACTTAATTGTCTATAGGCGTTTTGTAAAATTCAAAATCTGTAGCAGAAATAGAATATAGTGGTCTATTTCTAGTACATACTGGAAAGTCTGAACTTTGTGCTTTGTGCAGTTTATCATTGAGATGAACTGGTAATCTCAAGGACACATTTATAAATGCCCTAACTGTAGAGGGAGAATTGGAAGGTTTGTCATGAGAGGTACATTTATTGTGCCAACCTGGACAATAAAAACATGTGGGATTAATAAGGTTATAGTTTGATTGGAGAGCAAAAAGATAAATGGCTCAGCAAGGTCTTCCCCTCTCTCTCTTGCTCTCAGGTGATCAGACCAGCTTGCAGATGCTTTAGCTAGTTCTCTTCCACAACTTGTGAGCTACATTATCTGTGGGACAGTGAACCCAGGGATCACGGCACGAAAGCTTGAGGCTACTTTGAGATCTACTTCTCCACACTGCTGGTGTATACATCGCTTGAGCTTGAGGCTTTCAGATCCTGTCAGCTTGCATTGCTCAAATTCAATATTCCCCCCTGGCTTCCTTCACTAAGCTCCTGAGCTACTGACTGTTGGTGACCTGCCTGCACTTTGCAGTCTGAGACCAGACTGCATGCATAGCCTTAGGGAAGACTCAGTTGTTTGCTTCCTTGACCTTGGACCCAGCAGCCCTCTTAAGTTGAAGGATTTCCAGTATATTAACTGTTCCATAGAAGTGAGTTGAACTGAGCCTTCTGTATTGGTGTGTGGACTAATTGTCTATTATATTGGTGTGTGGACTAATTATCTATTATATTCCTTCATGCTATATAAATCTATCTATCTATCATATATGTGTATGTGTGTATCCTGATATTGTTTCTCTAGAGAACCCTGCTGAAAACATAATGTTTAGTAGATAATCTACAAATTACATATCTGATTTAATTTTGATAATTTATTGTAGTTACTAAAGACAGTGTCTTTTTTGGGGGGGGGTATCACTGCCCAGTCTTGCTCCTGGAGAGCTGCTGCTGTATTTGAACTGCCCACCCAGTGGGCCGCAGTCCTACACTCAACCTCTACACCACCGGGTCTCAGTCCGATTTTACATGATTTTAAACAGGAAAAATTATGTATCTATATTTAAATTCAAATGAAAGGTTACAAATCCCATTTCAAACCCATTGCCTTCTAATCTAATCAAGTTCATATTAACTACGTCTTTGGGTTTCTCAGGCTGTAAATCTTTGCAGAAGGGTCGTTATCCAACACAGCAGCTGGTGCATTTGAATCAGAGATCTTTCCTTTAGCTGCATAATATTTTGTCCTCTGTGCTACAGAGAATCTAGAAAGATTTCAAAGTAGACACCAATTATATTGTTATCTCAATGTTTTTTCTAATTGACAGCATAAGTTTAATAATATTGTTTTATGATGTACCATATATACTTGTGTATAACTGAATTTTTCAGCACATTTTTAAGGCAGTTCTTTGTGGTATAATTAGGTGCCTCTGCTGAAATTTGGGCAGGTTTTTACATGAGTATATATGGTATATACATATTTAATCCAGAGTACTGTTTTTCCCACTAAGCAGACATCGGGCAACTTACTCTGAGTTCATATGGCCACAAGGATAGCCTGGGAAGGTTCTCAGGGCACAGTGAATTATTTCATAAAGACAGTTTTGCTTGAACTTCATTGTTTGATGACCAATGTAAGAGAATAGCATGCAGCTGTGAAATTTTCTTTTCTGCCCAGGAAAAGTGCCATAGAAACTGTTGTAAGGTTGAATACAGTTTACAAGGACAGCACTATGGGAAAAACTCAAACTTACAGGTCGTTTACTCATTCCAAAAAATATGAAATGTCTATTATTAACAAACCGCATTCTGGATGTCCGTCAACTTTCAGAACAGGCAAAATTTTGAACAAATTGGTGCGTTTCTGCTCAAAGACAGATGCCTGACCATTCAAGAGATGGGGAAGTTATCTGGACTCTCTTAGGACGCTGAAGGAAAAGGTAAATCAAGCCAGTAGAAGGTGCCATCATTACCTCACTAAAAGAAAGAAAGAAAGAAAGCTCAAATAGATTCAAAGATCAAGGCAATGTTCATTTGTTTCTATAATGTGAGAGGGATAGTGTATTTAGAGTTCATTCCACCTGGTCAGACTGTTAATCATACTTTCTCGTTAAAGCAGTGGTTCTCAAACTTCCTAATGCCAAGACCCTTTCATACAATTCCTCATGTTGCGGTGATCCCTAACCATAAAATTATTTTGGTTGCTGCTTCATAACTGTAATTTTGCTACTGTTATGTATCAGGTGACCCCTGCAAAAAGGTCACTGGACCCCCAAAGAGGTTACAAGCCACAGGCTGAGAACTGCTGCTTTAGGACAACCAAGTTTTTACTGTGTTAATTTTTATCATTGTTTTCTTTTTTTTCTTCACTCTTTTATCTTTGCCCTGGCTTTTATTTCTTTTCTTTTCTTTTGATTTTAGAAGGGTTATACTATTAACTCTATTCTACCTGCTGAATGCTTTCTTATAGAGTATTAAGCATAAGTCTCCCTTCCTTCTTTCTATGTGCATTTATTGCCTACCAAATATCCTCTGATAACTGCCTTTCCTGCATTCGACTGGTTTGGGGACGTTCAGTTCTCATTCTCATTAATTTCTAGTTTCATTCTTAATTTCATCTCTCCTTTGGGTCAGTCTCCACTTCTTTTGAAAAATAAAGTTAATCATCCTCCAAGTATTTGCACTTGTTTTTTTAATATTTATTTCAATGACCTTCAGCTGTATAGCATAGTAGTAAGAGAGGAAGTCCACGTGACCTGTATATGGTTGAACTTATTCAAGCTTGGTCTGTGTGTCAGCATGTGGTCTATTTTCCAATACATGCCATGGACATTTTAAAAGAATGTAAATATTTTTGCAGTTGTGTGGAGATCTCTGAATATGTCTATCAGGTCAAATTGTGCAAACATAGAGCTTAGTTCTCTAGTCTCCTGTTGGGCTTCTTTCCCATGGAACACTTTCTCAGAGCGTGGTGTGTTGAAGTCTCCTACTAGGATAGTTGATCCTGTGATTTCTTTTTTTGTTTCATCAAGGATATTATTGATAAATGTCATGCCTCTCTCATTGGGTGAATCTATGTTTATTATGCTCATCGGTTCTTGTTCTACTGGTCCCTTAAGCTTTCTATAGTGCCTTTCATTGCCTGTTATGTCCTAACCATGGAAATCAATTTTTTCAGGGCTTAGGATTAAGACTCCCACTTTTCAAAATTGCCATTAGCTTGATATATTTTAAGACAGTCTTTACCTATCAACCTCTTTTTGTCTGTGAGCTTGACATGTGACTCTTGCAGACAACATATTCATGGGTTTGTTTACTTTGTGGGTTTGATCTTTTATTTTATTGGGGGCTCTTACATCTCTTATCATAGTCCATTCATTTACCCAATGTGTCAAGCACATTTGTACATGTCCTGCCATCATCATTTTTAAAACATTCTCTTCCCACTTGAGCCCCTGATATCAGATCTCCATTTTCCCTGCTCCCTGACATCCTCCCACTTGAACCCTTGATAAGGTATAGATTCGTATTTTCATATCTTACCTCATCCTCCATGGTCTCTGAACCATTTTTCCATTGTTCATTCCCCTGGGAGGGGGTACAAGAATGAGCTTTTTGATCAATTCCCCCATACTCCCCTCACTTTCCCTGATCCTCTTGGTGTCAGCCTACTCTCATTGTTAGCCCTGAGGGGTTTATCTCTGCTGCATTCCTTTTGCTGCTGATCTTCCATTGATTTAAGTTCACTTGTTGTTCCCTTGCCCCTGTGTTATTCCCCAGCCCCTCTTTTCTCTAACCAACTCTTTTACTATATCCCCCTGGAACAATTTGTCCTGTTCCTTTCATCTCTGAATTACTTATCCCACCCATCTCATCTAGACATCCAGATATATTAATAAGTGTAAAAAAATGCAACATCAAATAAAACATCAAAGGCAGCAAACAAAACAAAACAATAACAGTATCCAAAAAAAACCACCAAAATGCCAACAACAAAAAGAAAGCCATTGACAGATATGGAAAAGCCTATAACTCATTCAATGTCTGTTTGCTGCCCCTTTACAAGAGCGTTTTCCAGTAGAATCAGATGGAGTGCCACCATCTGCCTCCAATGTCTATTTTTGATATTCCGTGGGGATTTCGATTTCATTACTTTACTTCCCTTGTAGCTCTGTTACACGTTCTTAGTGTTTTGCCACAGTGCAATGGGTTAAATTGTGCTCTGTTCGTCACTGTTTCTCCAGTGCTGTCCCCTGCAGTGCTAAAGGTTTTAGTGAGGATGTTGTGTCTCAACATGGGTTGATCCTCTCTATACATTGTCTGCTCTGAGCAAGAATATTGTCATTGGGATTTGGTGGGCAAAGATGTCTTCTTCCCCCACCTTCCTATTGTTTCTCCTATGTTTCTAATCTGAAGTGCCCCTCTCTCCAAGCTCTAACCCCAATGCTGTCCTCTGAAGTGCATTCTTCTGAAGGGGATGAGGATATCTACATAGTTCCAATCGGGGCCAGTCCTGCTGACCACTCTATTAGTTCCTTAGTATATGCTGGTATGTTGTATTCTTGGCACATCAGGTTGACGCCTAAACTTTGTTGCAAAAGAAACGAACATCTTGTTGCAAAAGAAATAGATGCACTCATTAGGTGCATATATCATATATTATCTCCATCTCCTAAGGCAATATAACAATGTCCTCACTTTGGGTGGGTTTTTGCCCTGCTCCCCGCTTTTCCATTTATTTTTCTCCCTCTCTTTCTTTCCCCCTCTTATTTAATTGGCTGCTGTAAGTATCCCTAGATTGGGTTTGGCCTCTGCCATAGTTGCCGGATGTGTCGGGCAGGGTTCTCTTACAGAAATAAAACCAGGGCACTAGTAATTCTCTTTATATATTTATATAGAGAGAAGGGTATATAAGGTAAGAAAGAAAGAGTTAGGTATCTATAAAACAGTACAAATTGCTCGATACAATTCACTTACATGAGACAGCTACAAGATCAGCAGTGCTTCAAGTCTTGAGGGCCACTGAGTAGTCCTCTGTAGAGCAATCCAGGCTATAGCTACACAGTCCACAATTAGGTGCCCCATGGGTAGTGTTTGTTGGAGATCGAGGCATAGGACGAACAAGGCAGCTGTCTGGTCTGAAGATCTGAAAACAAGAGAGCAAGGGCAGGGCTCACCAAGTGTTTTCTATCACCTCCCTTCAATTGATCGCGTGGGTTCATTGGCCATGTCAACACAACTAACCTACCTATCATTGGCCACGTTGGCACCACAGGCTTATCTATAACACCAAACCTCACCCCAGGGTGAATATATAGTAGCTACATAAAAGCTATATAGTAGGTTTTCCCAATGCCCTGTTTTTCTGTTTGTTTGTCTGTGTCTTTTAAGCTTACCTCACTGGTCTCCTGTTATATATGTTGTGTTAGTCCAGGTAGACTAGAGGAACAAATTTCATAGGCACACATATAGAAATAAGGAAAAGGTTCATATACAAGAGGAACAGGACATTGAGTCCAGTTCAGTTCAAAGTCATAAGTCTGATATTAACCCATATGTCCGAAATCAGTCTAGAAAGTCTCCCTCTGACTCACAAAGTCACAGGTCAGTGGGTGCAGAATCCCAGCACTGGTAGGGGTCTCCACATTGCTCTTCACTTCCAGGGTTCAGGGTGCATCAACAGCAGAAGCAACTCATCACTGGCAAAGTTCGTCATGTGGCCGCCCCAGTTTTAGAGGTCTGACTCCATCAGGACAAAGCTGTGTGGACTCTCTGCCGGCTCCTCCAGCTTCTTGGACGCTGCCATCTTGTCTTGTCTGTGATTCATCATCTCTAAGACAAACTCCCCAAAACTGGGGAAGATAGCTTCTCATGTTCACGAGGGAAATATTGCGAGATTTCGCAGAAGTCTAAGGAGAAAGCCATGCCCACACAGAGACCTCATTGGCTACTCAATGACTATCTCCAGATTAACAGGCTAGACTCCATCCCTACATTTCAATCATAAAAGTAACATAAGCACATAACCGCCACATAAGTTTTTATGTGCTTTGCTTACTTCACTTACCATGAGTTCTTCAAGTTCTTCCCGGATTTGTACAAGCATATAAGCATAAGGCTTTTTCTTTTCCATGTGTGCATGTATTGCTATCAGACTTCCTCTGATAAGTGCTTCTGCTGTGTCTCAAAAGTTTGTTACATCACACTTTCATTCTTATTGGTTTCTAGAAACTTCCTGATTTCTTCTCTGATCTTGGCCAATACCCACCCCTTTTTCAATAGACATTTATTCATTCTCCAATTGTTTGCCCTGGTCTTCTTCATTGTCCCTCCATTAGTTTCCAGCCTCATGGCAGAGTAATTGTAGAGAGATATCTAAGATAGCTGTATAATTTTTATGTACTTGAATTTACACAGGTTCGACTTGTGTCCCAGCTTTTGGTCTATCATTGAGAATGTGCCATCTGGGCTTAAAAATAATATGATTTTTTTTTTTTTTTGCATTTGGATGGAAAGCTCTGAAAATATCTCTCAGGTCAAGTCATCCAATTGTGCTCTTTAGATCTCTAGTTTCCTTGATGAGTGTATTTTTCAGTGATCTGTCTTTTTCAGAGAGTGGTAAATTAAAGACACCTACTATAATTGTTAAGGCTGTGATTTTTTCTTTTCATTTTTTGGAGTGTATGATTTATGAATTTTGTGGGTCTCTAATTGGGTATATATACTATATATTTTGTTCACTGCTTCCTGGTCTACTATTCCCTTGAACATTATATAGCCTCTTCTTGTCTCATGTTATGGCTTGTACTTCTGATCAATTTTGTCAGATATTAAGATCACTACCCCTGCTTTCTTTGCATTACCATTTACTTGGTATGCTTTTCTCATCCTTTAATTCTCAACCTGTTTTTGTCTGCAAGCTTGAGATGTGTTTGTTTCTAAGCCAGTGTGTTAATCTTTTTCTTTTAAAGTCTGAGTTCAGCCCATTGATAATCAGTGTTATTACATCCATCTGTAGACTTTAATGTCATCTTGTATCTTTTGTGTTGAGTGTTTTCCTACCTCCCTACCTTTCCCTACTCCCTTTGTTGAGTGTGTTCATGTGTGGTTCATTCTTGCCTTCTTTCCACTATTGAGTTAATGCTATCTTGGGGGCTGTTTTCTCTTTGTGGTCCTCTAGATGGAGTTGTTCTAAGTGATGGTCTCTATTTGTGCTCAGTGAGTGTTGATCTTCTGCCTTTACTCAGTCAGTAAGGTTTTTTAATATGGCTGGGTTTCTTTTTTATATATTCTGTGAGTTTTTCCTTGTCTGAGAGGATTCTTACTTCTCTATCTTAATGGATAATTTGCCAAATATAGTATTCTTGGCTTTATATTATTTTCCTTCAAATTTTGGAATATATTGCTCCACTCCCTCCTATTCTTCATTGTGTCCACTGGTAGGTCTGAACATGTTCTTATTTGGGTACCTTTATAAGTGACTATTTGTTTTTTCCTAGCTGCTCTTAGGATTTTTGCCTTTTCCTCATCGTTGGGTAAATTAACCATTATGTGTGTTGGTGATTTCATGGGCTTCACTCTGGCTGGTGTTTTTTGGCCTTCTGAATGGTTGCCTGATTTTCATTTTAAAGCTGGAGAAGTTTTCCTCTCTAAAATTACCTTGCTATTTTTGCTGTTGACTTCATTGTTGTGTCTTGTCCCAGTACTTTAATTTATCCTGATATTGTCACTCTTCATAGCATCAGACGTGACTTTGAGGTTTTCTGCTGCTTCTCTGGTTGTCTTATTTGACTGCTTTCCCTACTTATGAAAGTCTGACTGGTTCTTCTCTAGGTCACTGGTTCAATTCTCTGTCTCCTCAAGTCTGTTGTCAAAGTCTGTTAATTTGCTCCTGGATTTTGTTATTTCATGCCTTACTTCTTGTATTTCTCTGTTCAATCATTTCCTATTTTTATTGTATTTCTTCTCTAATATCCTGAATGATTCCAAGCAGCATTCTGAAGATTTCTTTCTGATGCCTGCTTGTTCTATGAAAGTCGTTTGATTTATGATTCCTTCCACCATTGTATTTTGTTTCTTCTGCTTTTTTGTTGAAGTTGTTGGGACTATTTGTTGTTTACATGTTGTTTTAAAGGACCCCAGGACTTTCTTCCACAGTCAGAGAGCACTGGTCTTTCTCATGGGCTACTCGCACGAGGGTTTCTATAAACTACCTGCAGGTAGCTGCATTGGGAGGTCAGGCTACTGCTATATCTTCCTGTAGTTTCACTCTTATCCTAGACAACCACTATTCTATTATTTGGAAAGTGATCTGATTTATCTCCCGCAGGATGTTGTTGGGGTGGTTGTAGACCCAGGTAGATGGTGCTTCACTGGGTGATTTCGCAGTGTTTCATTAGGCTTGAAAAACCTAGTACAGAGTGTGGTGTTTCACTCTGCAACTGGAGTGCTGCAGAGGGCAGGTGGGCATACTCTGCTTGGTATGGAGCATTATGGATGCCAAGTAGAATTACCCTAGTTAGATATATCACCATATAGATGGGGTGGGTATTCCCACAGCAGTGTAGAACATCACAGACAGCAGGCAGGAGTTCTTTAGTCACTTGAAAGGCCTTCGGGTGTAGGTGGGAGTTCCCCCCACCCCAATAGTTTGAAGAGGAGATTCACCAGTCGCTTGAGGTGTGGTGGGGAGGCAGTTGTGATTTTCCAGCTGCATGCGAAGCCAACAAGTGTCAGTGAATGGAAGCTCCCGCAACTTGAACCTCAGAGTTGCCCTAGGTGGAGGGGAGTATCCTGGAGGCCGGTTGGGCTTGTGAAAGGAAAGAGAGGGGGAAGAGAAGAGAAAGGAAAACAAAACAATAAAAAATAGTAAAGCTAACACATACACCAAAAAAAAATGCAAAGATGAAACAAAACTAAAAACAGAGTCAAACAAAGTAAACAACTGAAAAGAAAAACTGAATCTGCTGAGACTGTAGTGGGGAAAAGAAAAGAAGATGAAAAATGAAGAAGAAAAGAAAGGGGAAAATGGGGGGGAGGTGGATAGATAAAGAGCTAACTGAGCCCAGTGCTGTTGGTAGCACTGCCTTGTGATAGGTGCAGCACTGCCACAAGGGAGCAGGCTGGAGCTCTTCATACTGGATGGGAAGAGGTGCCCTAGGCAGAGGGTAGTGTTCTGGAAGCCCACAGTGGCATGTGGAAGGAAAAAGAATGAGAGGAAACACAAAGAAAAAAGGAAGAACAAAAAAGAGAAAGAGAATAAAGGAAGAGAAAGAATGGGAAAAACACAACTGAGTTGCCTAATACTGACTGTGGTGGTAAAAAGAGAAGGAGTGAAGAAAAAAATAAAGAGTAAAGAGATAGCTGAACCTCGATCTCCTGAACAAGGGGCCAGAGGGACTAAAATCCTGCCTCACCCATTGTGGCAGGTTGGGATGACCTACTGATGTAGGATTTCACTTGTGCTGGGTGGAATTGTCCTAATCGGCAAGATCACTGTTGAGGTCAGAGGGCGGTTTCTTCAGCTGTATGCAGCACTGTGCAGGGATGTTGCCGCTGCCTTGTGGGCTGTACATCTCTCCCAGAAACGGTTGGCTGGAGTTTCACCTTCTGCTTGGGTGGGGTTCCTTTTGGAGGAGGATAGTGGCCCAGAAGTCAGCTGTAGCAGATGAAAGAAAAGAGAAAGAGAGAAGGGGAAAAAGAAAGAGAAAAAGAGAAAGAGAAAACAAACAAAACTAGTGGGAAAGAGAGTAAAGAGAGAATAAAAGAATAGTAAGGAGATAGCTTAGGCCTGATTGCCTGACTAGTGTGTGTGTGTGTGTGTGTGTGTGGCGGGGGGGGGGGGTGACGGGGGTTAGAGGAGTTCCACCCCTGCCTCAAGGAAGCAGGTGTGTCCACATGGTGAAGAGTCTCCCAGATGCTAGGCAGAATTACCTCGAAGGCAAGATCAAAGCAGAGGCCAGACAGTAGTTCCTGAACCAGTGTTGTGCGCTAGAGTCATTGGGACAGCTAGCTGCCTTGTGTAGTATGCAGCACTGTAGAAGCAGGGGTTGCGGGGGTGGGAGTTTCTTCAGTCACATGCTGGGCCCCATGACAGGCAGGGGATCCCTCAGTCACATGGAGGACAGACAGGACCTCCCCAGCTGGGTTTAGGATCACAAAGGGCTGATTGTATCTCCCCCCTTTGAACTTACAGAGTTTGCCTAGCTTGTGACAAGACATCTGAGTGTGTTTGTTTTTTTTCCCCATGGTCAGTTGGACCTGAATTAAATTAAGATGGTCACCTAACTCTGAGCTCTGTTGTTGTGCAGTTAGAAACAGAATCTGAAGCTTGCTTCAGAGGTTCTTTGTGGCTAAGTCTCTGGGCTCTGTAGTTAACTTCTTGCATTCCTTAGCATGGACTCCCTTGTTAGCTAATACATGTTAAAGTGTTTGTTCTACCAGTTTGCCTTGTAGTTAAGCAATGAGCCTGGAATTAGCAGTGTTTACCAAGAAAACAGTTCTTTATATTTGGCTTTTGGGGGACCCTGATTTCAAGGCTGTCACACTGACGCACAGAGGAGGAGATCTAGCTTCTCTGGCTTACTTCTCGGCCAATTGGAAGTGAATCCACACACCCCCACCGTCCCCCACCACTTACGTTCTTCCATATCATGATCTGGTTCTGGTAAATTTCCTGATATCTTTTCAATTGCTCCAAATCTATGGCCACCACTCCAACCCCAGGCTAGAAACTGAGGGCAGCTAGCAGTGCAGGAGCGCTAGTGTGGGGTTCAGTGACTAGTTTTCAGAGGTTCTCCTCCACTCTGGGATTAGGACTCCTTTTGGACATCAACCCGGGTAATTCACTACTCTGCCAGACTAAGGCACTGGTAGCTGCTCATCCTGGAGCCCACAAACACCCTAGAGTGTTTCAGTGGGTTGTTGGTTAGCTTTGTGAGTGGAAATAAAACAAAGCGAGGTTCAGGACAGACTCTAGTACCCTGATTCTAATCTTAAGACTCCACCTCCCAGTCTCGTTCACCTTACCTCCCACTTTTCTGGTCTGTCAGCAGGAACTCCAGACAGATAACTCTAACTGGACATCATCTTCTTTCCTAGATAGATGTCAGGTTTTGTTTTCAAATTGAGTCTGCTAGTCTTTGTCTTTTATTGATTGGATTCAAATTATTGATGTTCAGAATCACTACATCCATCTGTGGGTTCTTTGTTGTCATTTTGTGTTGGCTATTTTCTAACTCTTTTTTAATTCTGTGTTGTGTATGTATGTGTAGATTCCTTTTTGTGTTCTTTTCACCATTGGATCAATTACATCTTGGCCATTCCTTTTTGTATGTTGACTTCTGTATAGTGTTACTCTACACACTGGTCTCAAGTTTGAAATTCTGTGTATTTTGGTCCTCTGTTCATAATGAGCTGGAACTAATTTTTTGTTGTGCTGTTTTTTGTTGTTGTTTTTCAATGTATTAGCCAAATATTTCTTTGTCTGGAAAACTTGCGCCTCCATCTATTTTGATGGCTATTTTGCTAGGATAGAGGATCCTTAGGTTACCATTATTCTCTTTCAGAACTTTCAAAAGATGCTACTCCACTTTCTCCTCTGCTTCAGGGTTTCTGCTGATAAGTCTGAGTATATTCCTATCTGATTATTCTTATAGATGACTGCATTGTTTTTTTTTAGCTGCTCTTATAATGTTCTCCTTTTCCTCAAAGTTGGATAATTTGGCTACTATATGACTTGGCATATTTTACTCAGTCTATTTTGTATCTTCTCTGCCTCCCAGGTGATTGATTCTCATTCATGGAATTAGGGACCTTTTCTCCCAGGAATCCCCTTTCTATTTTGTTGGTTGATTTATTTGTTATGTCTTGTTCTGGTATCCCAATTATTCAAATATTGTTCATTTTCATAGGATCACTCATAGTTCTCAAACTTTCTTTGTTTCTTTGGTTATCTTGTTTGATTGCCTTTCTTGTTCTTTGAATTCTGCTCAGCTATTTTCAGTGGTGCTGATGTTTTTCCACTTCTCCCAGCCTGTTGGTGAGATCTCTAATTAGGTTCTTTGATTTTATTGCATAGTATCATAACTCTTGTATTTCTCTTTAGTATGTAGACTCTATCCTCTCTATTATTTTATCCTTTTTTCTGTATTTATGTCCTCATATCCTGTTTTACTCTGAGCAGCATTCTGAATATTTATTTCTGTGTAGGTTCAAAGTCTGCTTCTTCTATGTATGTCACTAGGTTCTGATCCTCCTGGGACATTGCATTTTGCTTCTTTTTATTTCTTGTATTGGATGCTTTTGTAGATTGTTGTCTGTGTATCATTTTAGTGGAACTTTGTGCTAATTTTCCAGCATTCTAAGAGTCCTGTTTGTTTTTATTTTTTTTCCTCTTAGAGTCTATTAAGAATGATTCCAAAGACTACCTGGAGCCAACTTTGCTGTGGGATAGAGCTGTGCCTTTATCTCATGGGGAATTAGTTTCATACTAGACAGCTGGGGAAATCTATTTGGATGGCAGCTCAGGTGGCCCTCTCTGGCAACTTGGGCAGGGAACTTGTGAACAACAGGGAGAGTGCTGGGATGGCTGATTTCATGCAGCACGAGTCAGTGTCTCAGACTGTGCAATGTCTTCAGGAAGAGAGTTACTCAGGTAACTTGAGCTCAGAGTAGACATTGATCCCAATCTCTATCAGTAGTGCCAGGCCTGTCATGGGCAGTGAGGGTGGTACTGGGCAGGTTGATATCACCACCAGCATTCATAAGCGGTGATAGGATAGGGAACTCATGGAATTTGGGCACAGCGTTATGGTGGTTAGATTGATGGAGAATAGGTAATGGGGTTTAAAAAAGAGGTTCTCGATTTTGTGGTGGTTGGGATGCATGATAGTTTTATTATATCTACCAGAGTCTCTTATTAATCCCATAAATTGTGAATGCAAAGTTAAGGCCTTTAATTATTTGTGTTTATAACAGAAGTCCCCTTTATAGCAAGTTGCTGCACAACTCAGAGTTCTCTTTTCTTATGTACTGTCCCACAGTAGATTTGGACTATTGTAGTGGGTGGTCCAGTGAGGAAGGTTCTGATTGGGTGGTGGTCTGGGTAGGATCAATGGGAGTTGTGGTCACTGGTTACCTCACCAAGGGTGGGGAAGGTCATGAAATAACCTGAAATGATATGTTCTAATTCCTGGGATGTGTCCTCTCCATGGAGAGGAGTCCTGTGTATTAATTTTCAGAAGCTAATAAGAATAAGTCTAACAACTATCTGGAGTTAGCTATGCCATGAGTTCAGTTGATTACCTATCTTTTGGGGGGTTAGCACTCTCCCTAAAAAGCTGCAATTTTACTTGGTTGCAAAGTTTATTGTAATTGGGGTAAAGGAAGAGGATAGTGAATCCACCAGTGCCCAGTGTCGATGCCAGGTATTATATATGGACAGTGTTTGATGGAATAATATTTTATTGCCTTATGGTTTTGTAGGGGTTCAGAGAAGGATTGAGATTCTGGCTAGCGCGATGCACTGGTGTATGATATAGCTGTGAAAATTGTATTCTAGTGATCTGTGTCAATTATCTTGAGAGAGTATACCTCTGGTGAATCAGGTCCTAGGGCATGGGGTCTATATCTCCTTACTGGTGCCTGATTGACATGAGTTAAAGAAATCAATCAATCATTTATTTTTCACTTCTGTCATCATTTGACTTCCACTAAGTGTTCCACTAGGTCCTCACTCACTCACTTCCCCTCAGTGAGTCAATTATGACTCACAAATAACCTCAAAGAAAATGTAGAATTCTTCCTATCAGTTTCCAGTAATAGAGTTGTAGACAGCCTGGTCTTTCTATCATGGAGTGTCTGTTGGTTTGGAACAGTTGACTTTGTGGTGTTCAAGCCATGTATTCTGATTCTGAGTAATAACCATTATCATCTACTTATATAACTGATTACGTAACAAACAATGCATTTATCTATTATAGACACATGCTAGGATGCCTTGATTAAGGCATCATAATTATATCAATAATTATGAATTAAAATGAAGAGTGATTAATATATTGATGTATACAAGTTTTTTATTTATTCATCTGCACTTTAAATTTGGTGAAACTTTAGGTGCTGAATTGGAGGCAAATTTATCAACTGGAGGTAAATTTCCTTTCCAATACAGCTTCCTCTTTCCAATACCTTCTGGCTTCCTGGATCTAACTTAAAAAATGTCTACTTTTTCTCTAAAATTTATACTGGTTCTGTGTGTACACTCAAAAATCAGACTTTGCTGTAGCAGCAAATAACTCAAATATCTCAGTGACATAACAAATATGTGTTTCTCTGTTTCTACAGGGTTTCTGCAGTGTTTTTTTTCTCTAATAGTACTTACTTTGGTGTCAGATTTGCAGGGTTGGCACTGTCCTTGAGGTTGTTCTTATGACAGGAAGCAAATCAAGTAACTCTCCAGGTTCCACTGAACAGAATAAGTCTATGACTGGCAATTGTACAGGAAAGCTAACTTGATGGAATGGGTGATGACATATAACACCCTCTCAGTGGAAAGAATGGAGAATTGAAATCACTTAACCAAGAAAGTCCACAGTATATTTTCAACTATGATTATTTGGTAGTCTATTATTGACCTTTCATTTAAAATATATGATTGTGCTTTATTCATTGAACTTTTGATTTCCATTTAACTTCATAAGTTGCAAGGAAAAAATGATTAAGAAAGTGCTATTTGTTATTATTCTCCACAAAACAATTTTAAACAACACATGGAATTATCCAGTTGTTAGATTTAAAATGTTTTGTATATAGAAAGCCTTAAGAATCTTTTTCAAATATGTTTGTTTTCCTTCTGTTGTATACAGAGAAATGCACATTAAAAAACACAAAAGAGGAAGATTTAAAATAAGGCTAGTATTTTCTTGTCAAGGAAATATAAGTTGGTCCCATGGGAAAATTAATGAAGCAAGGGGTAAATATTATAATCTGTTAACTAGTAGGTGCTCTCCATGAATAGAAAAAAACTGCAATTTTGATTATTAATTCATAGCAAACAATTGTTCAGAAGATAAGTAATTTAGCAGGATAGAATGTTTGACACATGTCTGAAGTCAAATGAGGAGAACCGTGAAAAAGGCACATTTAGTCTGGTATATTTAAAGAACTTTAGAAAGGGTAAAAATAATAAATGGAAGATTTATTAAAAAGACAGATTACGGGAAATAATATTAATATAAGAAAAGGACTAGTAATTTTAGAATAATCGCTGAAATAACTAGACCTGATTTGAAAGTGTCCCTGAATGTTTCGCTCATTTTTAATTTACTGGCACATTTAAAAAGTTCATAATACACTTCACATTTTGAGAGCGTTCATGCTGAAGACTCTGAATCTCTATGAATTACAAAAATATTGGCGGATTTATTTGTTAGGATGATCTCATGCGTTAGTAGTATATGGGAAACAGAACTGGGCATGGGAGGCAGGTAAGGAGCATGGGAGGCAAATTCTGGTGGAGGAATGTCTCCCCCTTCATGCGCTGGAGATAAAGCCCAGTCAGATTCCCCAAGTAAAAGTGGCTCCCCATAATGGATCTCTGTATTTATGATGCCAACTTTAAGGTTCTGCTCTCAAGCACGTTTGCTACTGTATTCATTATGTTTAAGTGCTTGAAGGCTATCTGCTGTCAAAAGCAATCTGATCATCGAACCCTAAATTCAGCCCCCTCCCTTCTGATAAGGATCACAGATTATTCCTCTGAGCAGAGCTCAGGGACAATATCTAAGGTCAAGAAGACCCTGAGATGACCAAGGATAGGACACCAACTGAACTCTAGAACTTGCCTACCTTGTTTCCTATGTTCCTTTCCATTCTGTGCAGCCCCCTATTCTGTCCCTGTGATGGTCATGTGCTTGATGTCAATTTCATGATTAGGAGTGTAGGGGTGGAGTCTAGCTTGTCAATCTGGAGATAGCCAAGGAGACCTCTATGTGTGCATGGCTTTCTCCTGAGAATTCTGGCAAGTCTTGTGGTATTTCCCAATTGGAGAAGAGAAACTTGGCTCAGTCGCTATCCCGAGTCCTGAGACCTCGAAGAGCTGGAAGAGAAGTCACATGGGCTTGTCCTGATGGAACCAGACCTCTGGGGCTGGAGAAGCCACAGAGAGATCCCTGCCAGTGCCGAGATGCTTCTACTACCAAGTGATACTGCTGATAGACCCTGAACCCTGGAAATGAGGATCCATGGGAGACCCCTGCCAGTCCTGGGATGCTTCTCCTGCCGCTGGATACACAAGACTCTGTACTCACAGGTCTGGGATTGACTTGGTGTCGTTGCACATGCCTTGTGAGTCAGAAGGAGACTTTATAGGACATATGGGCTAATATCGGACTTATGACCTTGGACTGGACTGGGTTGGGATGTTTTCTCAATGTTCTATTCCCCCTGTATATAAACCTCTCCCTTATATCCATATGTGTGTTTATGAATTTGTTTCTCTAGTCTACCCCTTTCTGTTATGTATGTGCATGATATGGCTACATGCCTGAGATTATGTAAGCTTGTGAGAGAACACGTCCATCCCCACCCTCAGGCTCTGGTTGTCATGGAAGAGATGAGCTCTTGCATACCTAGTCTGATGTGTCCTTAATTTTTACCCTTCAATTCCACAACGACCCCCGAGGAGCCATGAGGTTCTCAAGGCTGGTCCCTCACAGTAATATTCACTTTCTTACAAATTGTCAGCATGAAAGTAGGAGAAGCAATCAGCATTGCAGATAATGTAGTGATTTCAAGAGGTACTCTTAAAAAGACCAGCGAATAAGGGTGACATAATTTTTTAAATAGCACGAAAAATATCTAGGCAGCCCTGTACTTGTCGATATGTCTATCTAGATATTGCTCATCATCATTGAGCTTTACCTCTCTTCCTGTCATTGGAGTTTGATGCCACTCTAGGTTAAGCATTAGCCCCCGGACTTCAAAGTCATCTTTAAAATTCACCTGAGGAGAAAAATGAAGTCATCTACTCGTGGAAAGATTTTTGGGCTCTGAAATCAATTCTATTACATCCTAGAGGTGGCTGCGAGGTGCAATCAACTGAATGGAAGTGAGCTTTTTTTTAATCTATTTTTGATTTGTTTATCAATTCATTTATTCATATATCTACTCCTTACTTACATGTAAACCTGCACAGACACATCTAATAAGAGCCATTTCTTCCTACTCCCACCACCAGAGGGCAGTGATGCCCATGCAAAAGATCCATTTTTAATTTCATATTTCAGATAATAAGATTAATAAAGAAATTAAAATTGTTCCATTAACTCAATAAGCATTATTAATGTTATTTATTTTATAAATTTTTTGCTAATTTCTATTGACATTTTAGTACATGAGTCTGATAAAATTATTGTAATAATATTGCATATACAGAGTTGTACATTTCCTTTTAAGTTTAATATGTATTAAAAGTGCTTTCCATTTAATTAATGTATTTCCTGTCAAAACACTGAATTCTATCTTTTGGCTATATTATAATTAAATAAAATATTCTGTTGGTTTTGGATACTTAAATACTTGTGACATTTTAAAATTATAAAGTATACACAATACTTTGGTTATACCTTTTAATTTTCATCTTATAGTAAATTTCTAGAAGGTGTTCCATGGAGGAAAACACTTAGTATCGAGCATCTTTTATCTTTGAGCATCTTTGCTTGGGTGTTCGAGCCCAGATTTCGTAAATTCCTGAGGGCAGAAAATTGAGCGTTCAGGGAAGTAGGTCATTATTATGGTGGACAAGTGAGGACAGAGCCATCACCCATCCCTCAAAGAGTGAGCCAGAGCCCACTCTCCTTGAGTAAGAGTTACCAGTGAGCACGACAACATAGCCTCCAACCAAGGTTATTGACAGCAACTCAATAAACTCAGTTTTCTCTCCTTACTAATGTCTTCAGTTTGTTTATACAGCTTTCTATTTTCCAAACTGAACCCCCCCCCACAAAAACATGAACAAAAACAAGGCAGTTAGTATACAAAGATAAAAATACTGCCACAAAATGATAGGATGGTTTATTTATTCTAAAAGTTGGCATTGGAAAGATACTGCCCACTTTTGGAATCAACTCGGAAAACAAATCAATTTGTGCTAGCTCTTCACATGTTTGTGACTTGGCGCTAGGATAAATAACCTGCAATGACTTTTCTAATTTCAGGCTGCTAGTGATTGTGGAATAGTCCTAAAGTGAGTAGCATCTTATCTCTGTCATATACTTTAAATATTTCTGAAAGGCAAAGATGCACTTTTGCTTTCTCTGCAGACACTAACTTTAATGTTCATCGGTGTTTGTTTCCAGTCGTGAAGTATATCAACAGATGAGTGTTGATTTTCAGCTATCTTAGAGTAATTTTCTCAGTAGTAAAAAGCAGAAGTATGAGTCTGTCAGCCTCATGACTGAACACTGACTTAATTACAAGAAAATTAACATAAATCCCCTCAATGTATCCAACGTAAAATGGGGACAATACTGAGGATGAAAAATGACTGAAACCAAGTGTGTTTAACACAGTGCATTGCACAGAGAAAATAGCCTGTTCTTTTGCAAAGCAGCGTTACTGACATTGTAAATAATGTCAATTAAAATATTCATTTTTATTTTATTACCTTTGGAGCGAGAAAATATAGACTATTTCCTGGATGCATAGACTATTTCCCCTTGTACACACAGATCAAATTAATCTTATATGAAACTTACATTTTCATGTCTTTCACTTGACATATTAAAACTTATAGGAAAATTAATTTTTTAAAATGTGTTCGATAAGTTTCCATTAGTTGTATATCTGTCAAAGAATCTTTGACGTCAAGGAAAGTAAACTTTCATTGTCATACAAGAGGTGACCCCTCCCCCCCAAAAAAAAAGAACTGTTTTTCAAAGCGATGTATTTAATTTTTTTTTTTACAAAACAACGTTCTCACCTTCAAAGGACTCTCCATTACACATAATGCATTTATGTGTAATGGAATCAAATCTATGATTCCATTCTTGGAGACATTTTTCAAACTCATCTGTTTTGATGGCTGACAGTCCTCCCCTGTTTTTTTTTATCACCTCTTTTTCTTCTTCTTCAGATTGCTGTCCTTTCATGTGCCTCTTTATTCATAGAAATAAAAAGAAGTCACATCGAGCAAGATCAAGTGAGAAAGGTGCATGGAGCAAGAGAGGCTTGTGGATTTTCTGTTTTTGCCCCAAACTGGTGCACTGATTGACTGCATGAGCAGGTAGGTGCCTTGTCACGTGGCAAACCCAGTCCCCTGTCTGCCAAAAAACAGGTGTTTATTTATTTTTTTTTGTCACACACTATCTTTTGGAAACCTCTAAATACAAAGCTTGATTAACAGTCTGACCTGGTAGCATGAACTCCAAATGCACTACTAGTGCATTTTAATTTATAACATTAACACTACTGTAAAATGCTGTACACTAAAATGCTTCTGCATATAGTTTAACTGGCTTTTCCATTTGTTACGTTGAAGGACGTCCAGAATGAAGTTTGGCATCAAGCGACATCTCACCTTTTTTGAAATGATTAAACCACTCATGCACTTGAGTTTTACCACAGCCATGCCATTGTGAGCTGTGCTCAACATCACAAAAGTTCCTGCAGCATTTTATCCAAGCAGGAAACACAATTTAATAGTCACATGCGGTTCTCTTAATTGGCCCTCACAAAAAAAAAAAAAAAAAAAAAAACTAGGTTTGGTGCAGTGTGACCAGAGAGAAACTTCCCAGGAGACACAACTGAGTGCACTAACTCAGAGCAAGTCCCTAGATGCTCACCTTGCAGGAAAAATGCACACCAGGAAAATTTCATCTTGCCCAGTGCAATTGCATTTTGGGGGAACATACAATCTGGTTATTCTAAATTAAAAAGTTTAATGCTATAAAGTATTTTAGCACATATTTTTATTGTGATCTGAATAACAAGTCAGGAATTTCCATAATGAATACGTTATGAAAAGACAAGATGAATTGAACCCTGGAACATCATAAATAATCATGAAAAGGTTTTTTAAAGTTAAAGCAATGATACATGCTAAGTGAAAAAAGTGTCCATAATATTAGCCATATTCTCTCAATTTTAGTTTCATTAATTATTGTTGGTTACTAATGTAGCGATTGGTAAGTATGTAAAGTATATTTGAATAAGAGCAATACAGTTTTTCATCAGTGTCTCTTAGCAATAATAAAAATAATTGACAATAATTAAAATGAAATGTGAGTAGCAACCTTATACAATATATACCTATCACTACAATAAAGTGTACTACAGGTACACTCAAATGCCTTTGGATATAGTTTAACTGACTTTTATCTCCTGTCGTGTATCCACAGTTCTCTCAGTAAATATAACACTTTGTTTGGTGTCCTTTAATTAAGGCATTGACAAGTGGAAAATAGTTGTAAAATTGTCCAGAATATTTGAAGTAAGAAAGATAAAATGGTGTTCATGAAATGGGATATGGTTTACTTGCGCACATTTTAGGGAAAGAGGAGGTAAGCCTGGACATAGACAAAGAAGTATTACAAATGGTTTTTGTGCTATGATAAGGGATTCATTTGTTACTGACAATTAACTAACTTGTTTTTAGCAACATTAATAAATTAATACAGACTTAGGCCATGTAAAATATAAAGATTGCAAATAGGGTCATTTTACTGTTTTTATGGTCTGCAAGGACTAGCTGCCACAGAGCCAATGCTGGCTCTAGCAAGCTCACTCATGTTGGGTTTCTGAGGCTTAACTGTTTACTGGGTAGAAAGCCCAGGAGAAACCACAGAGCTTCTGGTGGTTTCAGACTCCCAGCCAGGCTCCAACTCAGTAACCAGTGTACAGCCAGGAATCCTCAGAGAAGAAATCAAGACTAAAATGTCATTAGTTTAAAGTACTCAGCAGCTGACCTGAACGCTGGCAGTGAGAACCCATGGGCTTCTCTGTAGATCAAGAAGTGGCCATCTTCTTTTGTAAATATTCACAGCCTTGGACTCCTTGTGGGGGTTCTACTTTGTCCTCTAGGGTCCCTTTGAGTCAGTGGGTTGCTTTGGGAGCAGTGGGTGGGTGTAAATGTGACTTGAAATGAATCAGGATGCTGAGAGACGTATTGGAAGCATACTAAAAATGAATGATAAATAGGGGGAGAAAAAACATCTGTGTTCAGGTGACTAATGTGGAGTACAATAGATAAAGCAGTAACACACACACATATATATGTGGGATATAATTATCAAATGTATTTTGAAGAAAGTTAAAACAACTTGGAAGAAGTAGACTACATAGATGGACACAGAGATTTGAAGTTCAAGGTCCATTTGAAACTGCAGTGTAAAGTAAGCGATTGAAACCTACACTTAATGAAATACACTCATTTCCAGGCAGTCATTCCTTCTCATAGCGATGCTCTACAATCCTGTGCATTTCGGAATCTGTAACTCTTTATGCAGTAAGAAGCCTTTTCTTTTTCCCACAGGTGGTTCCAAACTACTGACCTTTTAGTTATCAAGCCAAAGTAAACCATCTACAGCCAGGACTCCCAAGACATGAGCGCATTGAACATCATCCAGGGTAAGTATTATTCTAGAAAGTAGAAAAGGCTCTAGGAAATGCATTGCTTTTTTTGTCCCTACCCCTTAATCTGTTCAAAGAACTTCAAAGAAACAAGATCCAGTTTCTAATTTGATAGGGATTCATTCACTATTTTAATGACTAAATAATTGTTAGATTTCCCCCTTTGGAATTTTAACTTAAAAATATGTAGTGTGCCAATACCACTGTTTGCCATAAGGGCAATAATGAAATGTCACGAACCTTTCCCAAATTCTGTTTGCTAATGTCAACCTGCCGACTACTTAAGCTTCCATCAACAGAGGGGAAAGAGAGAGTTGAATTGGATTAGATGACATCTATGACCCTATTCAAATGAAAAGCCCAAAGCATCTACTAAAAGTCCTGACTTCAGTGGTATTCATATTTATGTTTGATGATGACCTGTAAGTTCACATATGCTAGTTATTTAACTTTCAAATGCAATTGTATCTCTATTTTTCAAGTGGAACTTTTAAGAACAATTGTATTGATTAAGAATATGCTCCATGGTAAGTAAAAGTGAATTCAGATTAAATGCATTGCACATATTAGGTTTAATTATTCTCATGAACCAAGAAGTGTGCTGTTTATATGTTAGTATTGATCATGTAGTTCAATAGTATGAATATTCTTTTCTATAATTTTCTTAATACATCTCACATGGCTTTAAGGTGGACACTGAAACTATATGATCATTTAATCATGAGAAAACAAACTTCAAAGAACTGAGAAGGGAAGCTATAATTACTTCCGTGACATTTGTTTGTTTGTTTGTTTGCATGATTGCTGAGAATCTGTACCGAGTAGTATTCAGCATTTCCTCATGTACAATTGGGATTGCATTCTTTTAGTTGTGCAATCATTCAGCCTCATCCTTTTCCAAGCTGTTCTCTCCCAATTAGCATAAACTCACTCACCCATAAGACTCCGATTTAATCTTTCGAATGGCTCTTCTCTGACTGACCCTATATAGATAGATCTCAAAAGAGTCTCATAATCAACATTCTTTACTAGGGATGTAAAAATATTGTTTACTTTTCAGATGTTTCTGGCGATAAATTTGATTTACGATGTAAAGATTACCTCCATAAAAATATTGTCCAACATTCATGGTTTTTGTCTATGGGAATGCTAATTCTGTTCTGCATTTCCTATATTTTCATTAAGAATGTTCTATAGAATCTTTATCAAATCACTTAGTAGTAGTTGGCAACTACTCACAAATTTGATTCCCTCGTACCTGACTTTCACTCTCTCACTTTCAGTCCAGGTGAATAGAGATCACCTATGCCATCTTTGAGTGATGACCATGTTTTAAGACCTCATGGTATTTCAGAGTAAGCCAAGAGGTAGAACAGAACCACTAAATATGCTATTAGTCTAATTAATTGGGATGTCCCAGGAAACCATGAGCCTAAATCTATAAATTAAGAATGCAAAGCTCTCTCGAGGTTTTTATAAGGAGCCACGGCAGCTGTTCATTTCGTTGTTGTAAATATGTCTATCACACAACTTTTGTCAGTTCAACTTTTTTTTAATATATATACAACTTGCTAACAACACTTACATGAATTGATATTTTCTATCACTCTAATGCAAGTTTCATCACTCCATAAACGAGAACTTTCCATGTGCCCACCCACCTTCCCCAATCACATGCTAGAAAACCACAATGAAACTTTGGTCTCTGTACATTTCCTGCTCTTTAGTTTTCACATAAGTGAAAAGGAAATGGTAGCCAAATCAGCTATTGAGTCAATTCTAAATCATAGTCACCTGTATAAGCTTTCTTAGAAAGTGATTTTTTTTTCAGGAGTAGAAAGTCTTATCTTTCTTTCAAGGAGAAGTCAGTCTGTTTCAGCTGCTGACATTGCCATTAGAAGACAAGTGTCTGACCCATAGCACTCGCAGGATTCATAGACATGTGAAATCATAGAATACATATATTTTTGATTAACTTATTTCATTCAGTCAGTGCCTTCCAATCCCATCCAGATGGCCATATGTATCAAGACTTCATTTATTTTTTTGGCTGTGTATTCCATTCCATGATTTGCTTATCTATTCATCTGTTAAGAGTGATGGATGTGTAGGTAGTTCCTACCTTTCATCTATTGTGAAAAATGCAGCATTGGACACTGGTATATAAGTATCTGAAGGGGATTAGGCTTTTAAATATTTTAGACATAACATGAGTGGAAATTCTGACTCATATGGCAGTTCTACTTGTAAAATTTGTGAGGAACCACCTTACTTTCATTAAGAACACTTATATACTATATAACACTCCCACTGGCAAAAGTGATTCAGTCTCTGCATTAATTTATCTATGTTTTCTATTTTTTTATTTAGCCATGGTATGTATGTTGATGCATATAACATTCAATTATCAATTAATGTGATTTCCAAAGATATTCTCCCTCAACTGGCTCTCATTTTCACCTAGTGTGGTAAAGGGTTTTAATGCTTGTTTTGTCTTTTGATGTTTATACTTTTGCTATTATATTAGCTAATACATTGGTAAAATCTAGGTCCACCCACTTTGATTCTGTGTCCCCCAAAAAAATATGATTTTAGTTTTTACATTTTAGTCTTTATCTATTTTTAAAGTTATCTTTAATAAGGTATGGGACACAAATACTTGACCTTACTACACAAAGGAGGAGAGTACAACTCCACTTCCTTTAAGGCAGAGGTCTGACATGCTTCCAATCTCCAACTTCTCTTTACTATTCTGAGACTGATCATCCTTCCAAAGACACTCTATTTCTCTGGGGAATTTGATGATCGGTCGTAATGGTTACACAGAGTGCACAGATAATAGTCATTTTTATGAGATTTATAAAGGACGTTATCTGGTTACCACAAGTCAGGATCCAAAAACATTAAGGAAACAGTCTTTTGTTCCCAGTAATGCCTCTTCTCGGTCATGGCAGCTGCTACATCTTTCACTCGTTCTCAGTTTTCCGGCAGCCCAATCCCGTAGACTCAGCCTGGCACTGTAGAACAGGAGCAGGCAGCCCACTGTTCTCTTTCATGCTCTCAGGGTGACTTGCTCCTCTGCCTAAGCACTTGGCCTGGCTCATTTCCTATGTTCCATGCTATGCTCAGCTCCTGCGTTCTGTTGCAGAGTTTCCATCTATGGTCTCTGGCACCACCTGATACATAACAAAGTCACTGCATTGCAAACCCTCTCCCAAGTCTCTGTACTATAGGTATGTGGATTCAGTTCTGGACTCTCCATTCTATTCTATTAGTCAGTAAATATATTTTTATATCAGTACTAGGCAGTTTTCATGATTGTCGTTCCAAATATATTTAAAAATAAGAATTGTGCGTACAACATTTCCTTCTTTTCTTATATTACCATTTTGTTTATTAAGGATCTTTGGTCCTTCATATAAAATTAAGAACTGTTTTTACATTTTTGTACAGAAGGCTTTTGAAATTATTATCAGGATTGCATTAAGTTTGTCGATTGCTTTTGATGGTTTTGACCATCAATAACAATAGCATGAATATAGAATTTTTTCTTACTCTAGTATTCTTTAATATCCTTTAGGAGTGCCTTACAACTTTAATTGTGTAAGTCATTCACATACTAATTTTAAAAATCTTTAAATGCTATTGCAAAGAGACCATTTTTTGGATTTTATTGTTATTTTTTGAGCCTGCACTTTTCAGCTTGTTAAATTTCTTTATTACTCAGGAAGATTTTTTTTTTACATGAGCTTTTGGAGATTTTCTATATGTAGAATTTTTACCAAGAAGTAATTCAGTCTTGAGATGCCCACTTTTCTTGTCCCACTGTGATAGGTAAGTAGAAAGACTAACAGTTGTATTCCTTCATGCTGTATAAATCTATCATCTATCTATCTATCTATCTATCTATCTATCTATCTATCTATCTATCATCTATCTCTCTATCTATCTCTCTCTATCTATCTATCTACCATCTACCTATCATCTATCTATTTACCTATAACCTATCATTTACCTATAATCATAAGTGTCCTGGTTTTGCTTCCCTAGAGAATCCCACTCAACACACCCACTCACAAAAAATAATTCAGAGATGGGACAAAAGTCAGAATATAAAAAGTCTCAAAAGGAATTAATGAGCGGGCTAAACCCCGGTGGCGTAGTGGTTGAGTGCAGGACTGCGGGCCCAGTGAGTTGGCAGTTCAAATCCAGCAGCAGCTACCCAGGAGCAAGCCTGGGCCTCCTACTCCCATCAGAGGAGAGTAATGCCCCCCTCCCAAAGGAATTGGTGATCAAAAAGGAATTGTAATGCAACACTGATAATCATAGAGCCACATAGTATGAAAAGCTAGATTTTTATTTTGGTAATGGTGGATCTTCTACCACTGGCTGAATTTCCAGTTGGATGGATTTCTGTTGCTCAACTACCTTTTCCGGTATGTGCATCCCTGATACATGAGTTCATGATGTGTTCTTGTAGCCATCTTCAATTATTAATTCAGCCATTGTGAGTCTAGTGTGAAAATAACAATATCCCTGGTGGTATAATGGTTGGAAGACTGCAATCAGAAAGGTTAGTAATTTGAAACCACCAACCACTCAGTAAGAGCAAGAGGGATCTCTCTACCCCCATCATCAGATTCAGAAACTCTTGGGGCAATTTTATAGGCTCGTTTTGAGTCAGCGTTGACTTGATGACATTGAGGTTTTCTTGGTGAACACCATCTCTTTCCTCCACCCACCAGCTTTCACAGTCTCCACTCTTCTGGTGCTAAGGACATTTGTCTTATGTGTCTTTCATCTTTCTTTGCAGTGGAGAGTACGGAGGCAGTGTGCATCCTTTTTATAATACTTCCCATTGTCATCTTCTTTTTCTCCTGTACCTGGTCCTGTTTACCTAACAGGATAACCTTCAAATTTAGTTTTACACCATCCTGTATTTCTTTTTCTTGTTTTATCACTCTTTGCAATGTTTTAAGGAAGAGCCTTTGAAGTTCTTAAGGCACACAGACCAGCTTCCATTGACGTCTCATGAATTTAGTTTTCATGTGACTCAAACAAAACTGAGAACATGATTTTATATTTCCCAGTCACATTATGAAAGAAAATAGAGAAATAAGTTGGAAATTATTTTCAATAATAAGTTGAAAGGACATTCCTCAGTTCTGTAAAATTCTAGACATTTGTGGTCATCTTTTTAAAGAAACACAGGGTAGATTATGTAAGTTAACTCTTTTATATGAAGTGTATGTACTCAAGTATAAGCTCACACAACATTTTCAAAATTTTGGTTTGAAAATGTTGGGTGGGTTTATACTCAAATATATACAGTATGTAATATCCTATCTCTACCTTATTAGAAATTAAAATATTTAACTTCTTTAAATTATCAGTCTCATTATTGAAGCTGTATTTACTTACTATGCATACTAAAAACTCACTGCCATGAAGTTAATTCCAACTGACAGCAATCTTTCTGTACAGAGTGGACGTGCCCCTATAACTTTCCAAGAGTTTAAATCTCTATGGAGCACAAAGCCTTATCTTCCTCCTAAAGAGTGGTTCGTCATTTAGTTGATAATTAGCAGACCAACGTATAACCTACTAAGGCACCAGGACTCCTTACCTGACTTTGTGGGTTATGCCCTGGGCTAATCAGTCAGCAATCCAAAGCCACCAGCTGCTTCTCTTGGGAGAAAGATGAAACTCTACTTGTGTGAAGAGTTAGAGTCTCAGAAGCCCACAGAGGCTGTTCCGCTCTGTCCTATAGGCTGTCTGTACACTGGGATCAACTCCATGACGGTTGAGTCTGAGCTGCACACTAAGTTTCATGCCATGTACAATCATATTGTACAGTGAAAAGAACATCTGACACAGATTTAGAAAGGCGACATGACTTGAAAATTTGTCACATCTTTGAAGTGTGACATTTAGCAAGTCAACAAAGTTCTCTTTTCAGTTTTGTCGTTTATTTTAAAAGGGTGCTAATGTATCTGTGTCTCTTAGAAATTTTATGTGTAGATTAAATGAGCAGGCCACTGGAAATGGTTCTAGTGAAACATAAGATATAAAACCAATTTTAACACTATTATTTAGGAAAAAGAAACATTTTAATGTATTAAAGTTATTAGTGAAAGTTCAATAACTTTTCACAGGATGGAATGGTCTAATATAAAAAAATCACTGCCACTAAGTTTAATTCTTATCATAATAACTAGGGTAGATCGGAACTCTTCTTTGGGGTTACTGAGACAGCAATTCTTTTTATTTTTTTCCTACTAGGAGCTTTATAATTTTATTTATTTATTTATTTATTTATTTTTATATTTTTTTAGGCATCACTGCCCTCAGGTGGTGGGAGTAGGAGGCCCAGCCTTTGCTCCTGGGAGCTGGAATTGAACCTCCATCCCAGTGGGCCTCAGTCCTGCCCACAACCACTACGCCACCAGGGCTCAGCCCCTATTTATTTATTTTTAACTTTTTATTAGAACCAGTTTTCTAATATTTTCTTCCTTTTTGTACCCCTTGATTACAGTCTCCCCTTCCCCAACCCCTCACCCGGTAGGTCCCTCAGGAACCCTTATTCTATTTGTTTTCTCTAAAAGTATATCCATCATGTTTCATTTACAAAAATCATAGAAAATCACTTAACAAAGATCCAAGTTGTCCACCTATATTGACAGAATACAACAGAGATATAGCGCATTATTAAAAAAAAGAAATACACATACAGAAATATTAAACACCAGACCAAACCAAAAAAAGGAAGATTAAATGACAAGGCTTTAACTGGTCATGTCATATTTATCATTTTAATCTAATATAGTTATCTCTCTAAGAGTGTTTATCTGATAACCAGGTTATTCCCATCCCTCAATTTTGATTAAAGGCAAATCCCTAGAGCTTAACCTACAAATATATTTTGAGCATCCCCTGTCATCTAAGGTTTCTGCACACTAGAATATTACACTTTAGTCTCTGATATTATTCTTGCCTTTGGATTTGGATTATTTAATTTGCTTCCTTTGGTCAATGATGCTGGTTTGCTTCTTTTATGTGAAGTTAGTTGTTGTTTGACTTAGATGACTGCTTGCTTGGAAACAAGTCTTTAAGACCTTAAAAGTTATTCCATCTGAGAGCTGGGCACCATCTAATTTTTCATCACAGTTTGCTATAGCACCCCTATCTTCTTTGTTTCTGTCACGAGGGTGATATACAGCAGGGCCATGTCATAAGAACTAATGTGCCGCTGGCTCACATTATAGACATAGTTGTGAATTTATGATAGGTAATTTATCAATCACTTCCTTGGAGCATAAGGACCTTCTGTTTATAGTTTCAGTGATTAGCTGATGGTGATAATTTTAAAGCCTTGTTAAGAAAGGGTGATTGAACAAATGTAGGGTAACTACCAGAAGTATCTGCCTGTACAGAATAAATAATTGTATGATTTGGCACTATTTGTATAAACAATGGGAGTTGGTGGTTAGACAAACACAGTAATATTTGCTGACAATGTCAGCCACAGATCTGGGCTTTAAAGTCAGTAATTTTTAGTCCACCTATGGGAAGTCCCATATGTTTGGTGTAGTTCTCATCTACTTCTTCATATCCTATGTAATTTCAGTGTTAAGTCCTTAGGTAACAGGTGTATTTGCAGTAGTGTCTGGTTTAACTATTGGGGCTTCCACATCAGATCCTACTGGTATGGCCTTTGGAGCTTGTTTTGTGCCTTGAAGGTCCATCCAGGATACAACATAATAATGTTTTATGACACATGGCCTGGGTCCCCAGGAGGTATACAGAAGCCAGACCAATGTGGTTTACTAAAGACATGTTACCAGACGTGCTTCCCCTTTCTGGTCCTTAAAAGTATTGTTAGTTATATTCCCCCTTTGAGAAAGTTGGTCCTTGCCCTCTTTTCACTGACAGACACATCCTTGTCTTCCATCAGTTATGCAGCCTCCCTCTCCTCCCTCCTGACTGGACTGTCTCATAAGTAACCCTCATCACTCTGAGAGAAATGTCTGCCAGTCCAGAGAGCCTCTTCATATCTTTGCATGTCAGTCACTAAGCAGTCATCTCCCCCTCCCCTCCTTCAAAAGATCTGACCCCAGCTGACCTGAGGATCCCTCCTCCAAAGTGACCCAGGGAGGACAGTGCATGGCTTCTTGGCACCAGTAAGGTTCTCTGGGGAGCTGCTTGGAGGGCTTGGCCAGCAGACTGGATGACCTGAAAACCCCAGCGTGTGCCCATCCTGGCTTTCATCCCTAGACCAGTGAATTGACACAGTATCTATCCTTTTGTGATTGTTCAACTTCAGTCTCCACGCCCTCTGCGGTATTTGTTGTTCTATTTTTTAATTTGGGGCCCCTGTTGTGGCTTTTTGATGATATCTGATCATTGTTGTTATTGATATTTCCTATAAGACCAGTGCAGACAGCATTTCCTCATGTGCTTCTTAGCCATGTGGCTAGCACCTGTGGCAAGTTGTGTACTCATGTCCCTTGTCCATATTTTGGGATGGTTATTTGCTTTTTTTTCTTTTTGTAAAATTGCAATGTTCTGAGGATTTTAGTAATTTGTCTTTTGTTCTCTATGCTATTGCTAAATATATTTCCCTAGTCTGTGGCCTTTTGTTTTACTCTCAATGAAATCTTTCAAAGTATTTTATTTTTAATAGGCTCCATTTATCTTTTTTGTCTTCCACAAAATATGCTTCCTTTGTTGTATGTGATAGCCCGTTTATGCCTTGTGCTAGGGCCCTTAGCTTTGTCCCATTTTTCTGGTGTGGGGGATCCTGATAGTTTACATATAATATTTAGGTTTTTGATCCACCTGGAGAGTGTTTTTTTGTGTGTGTGCATGGGGAAAGGTATCGCTCTTGTTTCATTGTTCTGCAGACGGATATCCAGTATTCCAGTACCATTTATTGAACAGGGCATTCCTTTCCCATTAAATGCTTATAGACCCTTTGTTGAAAATCAATTATCTGTAGGGAGAGGCTTTTTTCCCTCTGGTTTTCTGCACAGTACCATTGCTTGATATATCTAGTGTTATACCAGTACCAGGCTATTTTGACAAGTGTGGCTGTGGTCTTGAAGCAGATTCGGTAGTGTAAGACCACTTACTTGGGTTATTCCCTCTCCATATGATGGTGACAATTAGTTTTTCATTTCTTTAAAGAATTATTTGGGGATTTGGATTAGGATTGTATTACATTTGTGAATTGCTTTAGTAGTATTGACATTTTCATAATATTGAGTCTTCCTATCCATGCACACGGGCTCTTCTTCCATTTTTGTAGGTTTGATTTTGGTTTCTTGTAATACTCCTCAGTGATTTTTTTGTACATGTTTTGGTTGCTTTGGCTAGGTTTGACCCTAGGCATTTCAAATGTTGTGTGGCTATTGTGAATGATATTATTTTCTTGACATCTTTTTCAGAACTGTTATCTTTTATATATGGGAGTTTAATTGATTTCTGCTTGTTAATCTCTTATCCTGCTACCTAAATAAGTTCCTCAGTAGATCACAGCAATCATATTGTAGAGATGTTAGGGTTTTTACTCTTTAATATCATGTGGGCTACAAATAGTGATAGTTTCACTTTTTAATGTGTTGTGGTATTCTATTGGCCAAGAATTTGTTGAAGACTGACCATACTTGTATAATATAAATCTTATTTTTTAATTGTTTTTTCTGGGGGGGTGGCATCTCTGCCCTCTAGTCATGGGAGTAGGAGGCCCAACCTTGCTGCTGGATTTGAACTTCCAACCCAGTGGGCTGCAGTCCCACATACAACCACTACGCCACTGGGGCTCAGGCCCTAGTATAAGTCTTGGATCCTAAAAAAGTGCTGGGTAGTGAAATTTACATTAAAAACAAGTCAGTTAAGATTTTACTCAGTTAACATTTTGCATGGGAAAGCCACATTTTAAATTTTCTACTATTATAATAAAAATCAGTAAATAAAATTATTTTAATCTTTTCAACTGAGTATTTTTGTTAAAATTTTGAACTTACCAGATATTAAAAGCATTAAAAACCATATGTCAGATACATTTAAAAGAGAGTTATAAGTCCTTATTATTAGTTTATATATTTGTTATAGTTTGTGAACTCATCAATATTCTTTTTGTAAACTCATCAATTTTCTAAGGAACAAATGTGTCATGATAAAGCTAATATATGAGTATGAAAACTCAGATGAAGAGATGAAGATTGCTTTCATCAACTGCTTTCATCAGCTGCCTTTTCCAATCCCCTCAATTTTTCATAAAAGAGAATCCTCATGTTTATATTTTTGTGAATTATTATAATAGCTATACGAAGAAATTGATGGTACTACTAAAAGATAAAATATCTGTGACTGAGCCAGTAAATAAGAGTATATTTTGTATTTTTAGTACTATATTTTCCTGATCATATATAGAAAAAAAGACAATTTAAATCCCTTAGGAAAACATCATACTGGAAATTCACATAGCAGTTTTCAAGCCTGAGAATAGCCACTTTTCCTCCAACTGGACAATAGATCGATATTTCTTTGCAATACCACACAATAGAGTAGTTGGCTTGTATTAGAGCAAAGCTTTGTGAAAAATAAACACTGTTCCTTTAAGTACTAAAAGCACCTTGAGGTAGAGGGAAACTTACAAAGGCAAAGTTCTGCAGCTGCTTAAGTGGGTTTCTCTGAAAAGGTGAGATTACTCTCCACTTGACCTTTCTAGTCTAGCCATAGGAAAAACTTCCAATTCTAATGGATACTTTTGGCAAGAGAAGCTTTATATAACAAAGGAAGCAAAATGCTTTAAAATTGCCTAAGAGATGTAAACACCAATGTGTGAAGACTGCTGGAAGACACATTTGGGAAATAGAAATCTTCATATTCTGGGTCATTTCTGTATAAAATACATGCTTCCTTTTTTGCAGATATTATAAAAAATGTCCTGACTCCCCAATGCTTATAGCATGCTATTATTTAGTTTATTGTGCTTTCAAAAGAGACACTCCTATTCCCTATGGGCTATACAAGGATGTGTATACAGGAGAGAGGATCATTCAAATCCACTTCAAAAACTGCAACCAAAGACTTGATTAGCCACGTCAGGGGAATTAACTTGACTAACATTGGTTGTAGTCCAGCTGTGCACAGAAATCATGAGCTCATGGCGTCCCACAGTGCTCCTTTTTATATGATACAAAAATACTATAGGTAGGACTTGGTTTTCATGTTATGAAATTATTTCATAAGTATCGAATTTGAATGGGGTTTTGAGAACCATAATCCTTCTCCTTAGGTCCTGGGGTCTCTCACAAAGCACTATTCACTCATTTAAGATGGGGGTTGAAGTTTTAAAATTTTTTTCACATGAATGAAATTACTTCCATTGATAAATATAAGGTCTTAGTAGCATTAAGGTACTACTAAGTAAAATTGAAGTGAGGAAAGACGGGTGGACTCTCATGTGTTCCTAGAAAGACACAAATAAATTGATTCTTTGAAAAGTATAGAGTTTGTAGAAATCACAGAGAAGAATAGAAGAAACTGGAATGTTCATGAGGAATGCTCTTTACAAAACCATGTCCTTTAATATTGTTTTATAGTATCTTAAAAGATAAACAATGATTTTTAGAGTTGTATATTCTAAAATCACACACCTATTTTGTAAAATGATTTAATGCTAATTCTACTATTCAAAAGTACATAAAGCTGTGGTGAAGTATATATATATACTTCATATATATCATATATATCATATCATATATATGTATATATCATATATATACATATATATCCTCATAAGGGTGAATAAGTTAGTGCATGGGCAAAATTAGAGGTTTATTATTGTTTCATATTTAGAATAAGCTTTTGGAAACTCTGAAACTTGGGGAGTAAGGCATAGAGTTTATAGGTGTTTTTTTTCTAGTTTGTAACCTTGCATGAGAGGAGAACAAGTATAAGTGTTTCCTTTAGTTGAATCATTACTTTATTTAAGATCAATATTTGATAGAAAAATGTTCATGAAAGTGTCAATTGGAGATAATTATAAACTGAGGACAAATGAATACATGAAAAGTGAGACCTTATTAAGAAAAAAGAAATAATATAGGGTCTTTTCCTTAGTAACAAGATTGTAATGTTTAACAAAGGATATTTCAACATAACATAGATCATTACACTTTTAAAATATTCATTAATAGAGACCCCTGAATTAGTACAAAGTGTATTTCGCACTTTCTGTAATTACAAGTCTTCCTGACATGCAGATAGAGAAGCTTACTTTAATGAGAATAATTTTCACCTCGGAATAACAAGTACGAATTAGCATCCTATAATCCATATAGTATACTTGTGTAATAAGGTAATACCATTTTACATTTCTGTCCCCAATGCATGGTTTTAGAGGACAGCTCAAGAACATATTTCATACATTTTATACTAATGACAGGAGACGGATGGGTTCTGGAAAGATATCAAGACCATCGCACATGAAGAAAACAAGAGCTAGTTGGTCAACAGAACTGGGGGATACTGAACAGTTTAAAATCAAACGATGCCGCAGAATTTGTATTAGGCCAAGTTGATTAAAGAAACAAATCCAGTGATGTGTATGTATAAAAACGGGCTTCAAAAAAAGAAAAAAATAATAAAAAATAAAGAAAAGAAAAAAGGAGGGCTTTATATAAAGAAGCTTCATTTATCAGGAAAACATCCCATCCCAGTCCAACTCCAGTCAATATATCAGGTGCTAGTCCATAAGTCCCTCTTCAGACACGTGCAGACACGTGCAGCCACACACCATAATGCAGAAGGCAGGAAGCTCACAGGCTGGTGGGTGCAAAGTCCTCTGGTTACTATCCATCTCCGGCCTCTGGCATGTCTCAGAATGGCTTTCCAGAAGGAAAGTGAAGGCAGAGAGAGAAGGGAAGCTTCTGGGGATGCTCCTTATAAGGAAGTCACACTCATGAGGAGACAACATCAGGCCGTGGCCTGATTGATACGCTAGACTCCACCCAGACCCTTCAAATTGACATGAAACTATGGAACTACACAGATTTGTATCATTTAACCAGAGTTATTAAATTTATGTGCTGGGGAAATTATCATAAAAATTGTAGTAGTTGAAGTTGGCATCAGGATTAATCACTCATAGTATGTGATATCCCATTGATGGAGTCTTCCTCTCTGAGGACAAGAAGAGTTAAGGCATTTGCTGATAGATATCAAAGACTACAGCCAAACGAAAAGTAAAGAAAACATCATCATTATTCATCCAATAAACAACTCCACTATAAACAGAGAAGTATTGAAGTTGTCAAGGATTTTATTTTACTTTGACCTAATCCCCAAATAATTATCATGGGAGTAGCAATCAAGAGATCAAGAGAAGTATTGTCTTGGGTAAATCTGTAACAAAAGAATTCTAAAGAGTTTTCAAGAATAACATTTTAAACAGAAATGATGTCCCTTTGATGATTAAAGAGGGCATGATTCCAGTCTGCCTCTAGCTCTGGTCTGTTTAGTCATCTCATATGCATGTGAAGGCTGGACAACGAATAAGGAAAATAAGAGAATAATTGTTACATTTAAATTATGGTGTTGATGAAGAATAGTGAAAGTATCATAAACAGCCAGGACAACAAACCTGTCTATAAAAAGTACAACTAGTTCCTTCTTAGAAGGATGTGTGATGAAACTTTGCCCCAGGTGATTTGACATATTACCAGGAGATAGTCAACTTCACTGCCAAAGAGTCAGTTGTGACCCACAGCAGAGAAGAACTTCTGCTGTGTGTTTCAATGACTGTAAGTCCTATGGGAATAGAAACCCTCCTCTTACCTGAGTGGAGGAGCTAATGGTAACTTCAAGGCTAGCAACTAATGAGTAACCCACTATACCACCTGGGTTCCCTGTCAAGAGCACTAAAAAATAGAGGAGGGTAATCAATGGGATTAACAGACACAGTGGCTGCATTAATGGATTCAGACTTAACAGTTTGAGAATGGTGCAGAATTGAATGATGTCTCATAAGTTTCCTCCTTCTTCAAACCTAGCCGAGGGCACCTAAAGATAAACACTGGGAGTGTGAATAATAGAACTGTGGTTTTAGTTTTCATTTTACTTATGTCTCATGATGGTAAGTTGTGTTCATACATTCTATCTCTATCTTACCTTTATAAAATATATGTGCAAACATTTTACCATATTTAAAATATATAGTTGATGATGAATATTTTATATGGATTCACATCTAGATTCCCTTTGTAAAATATCCGTGCAACTATTTAACCTTTATTAAAATTTAGATTATTTTGTTCTTATTGAGTTATTTATTGGGGGGTTACAAATATTTATACATGCACCCATGTATATGCATGACCTATTTCTCCCAGATTTTATTTATCTTTTTTCATTTTGAAGAGGAAGTTATATTAATATCAATGAAAATAAATTTATTTGTCTTTTCTTTATAGATAGTGCCTTCTGTGTCATTATATGAAATTTCTGCCAAACTCTAGAGTAAAGGAAGATTTTCCTCTTAAAAGAATTTTTTGAAATTACCATTTAATTTGTACATTTAGCTTAATTTTCTATTTCAAGTTGCTTGTTTTCAAAGTCACTTGAGATTATAATCACTATATTTCATTATACTGTGATGTTGTTAGGTCTCACCGAGTAAGTTCCAACTCAGACTATGTACAGCAGAACAAACCAGCTCCCAGATCAGGGACATCTTCACAATTATATCTAGACCAATTATTGCAGTCACTTTATCAATCCATTTCATTGATGAGTTTCCTCTTGCTGCTGACATTCTACTTTTCCAAAAACCATGTCCCGTTCTGAGGATTGGTCTTTTCTGACAGTAGGTTCCATACAAGCTCCTAAGGTGCATTCTGACTGCACATTATCCACTCCATATTTGTTTATATGGCATCCCATGGTATTTTCAGTATTCTTTGCAAAGAAATTAATTCAAATTCACTGAATTTTCTTTAATCTTTCTTTCTTATTCAATGTCCAACTTTCCTTTGCACATAAGGTGATTGAAAATACTGTATATGCTGGTGGAGAAGCTGAGTTTTTCAGCATATTTTTATGTTGAAAAAGCACCGGTTGGCTTACACTCGAGTGAGGGTTCCACTTGCCAGTTCTCTGGTGCAGTGTGGGTGTTCTCTGGTCACTCCAGCTCCTCTGTGGATGCCTCTGTGGGGGGTCTGAAGACCGTCGATATCCCCGCTCTTCTTGACTCCTGCATGCCAGCAGCCTCTGTACTCTCTGTGCCATACTGGGCCAGAAACTGCCCACTCCGTGTGCTGGTACCTGGGGCACCCAGCATCCTTGTCAGATGAACGTCAGATGGAGTCGCTCTTCTCCGGGGCTGTGACTAATGATGTAGCCTTTACAGTCTTACTCGTGCTTGGTCACACCCTTTTACTTTGTCCAAGCATTGTCGAATACAAGTATTGGTATACCTCTGGTCTTGGATAAACTTTATGTTTGTTTATAGTACTTAGTCTGCTGTTTTATTTTTATTTTTTTATTAATCCCTATCTGGACCCAGTGTTGACTATCCTGGCATAGAACAGCCTGTGTTAAGGCTCATCCTATGCACTCTGCTTTGTGTACACACTGTGTTACTGCAGGTGTTGCATTAGCATTTCTCTTACATATGTGGTAACACTGTGTATGCAGCAACGCAGCACATGCAGTCACACAGTGCATATACAATGCAGCATGTATATTATGAACCCTAACACAGGCTCCTCTATGCAAACAGTCATGCCATTACATTTGGAATATTATCATCCTGTACTAGGTCTCAAACCATACAAGCTTCATTGCGTACATGCTCTAAGGCCGTTTATGTAGAAGTGCAGCACATACAGTAACACGGCCTGCACAGTTATTGTTGATACCATATTGTTTTTGTTGACCCTCTTTTTCACTTACAGAGCTAATTTACCGGTTTCCTTTGAAATAAATATTCAAGCAAACTTAACCCACTGATGCTTCCCTTAATATAATTTTATTGGCATATATTTTAATTTTGAAATTTACCAGTAGCTGCTGCAATTACCACCTAGCCTTATAATTGAGTCAATATATTTTCCCAGTTTTTTGTGGTAACACTTTGTGTCAGCTTATATTTGGGTCACCTGATACTTGAGCATATACGCTTTCATTGCTTGTCCTGTGTTCGCCCGAGTCTTCATGTTGACATTCTTGCTCTTCAACCCTTTATGAAAGTCTTGTGTGGTATGTTCTTTAATCTTTTGAAGACTGCTTCTATGAACTTGTGAATGCCATGCAAAACCCAAACTCATTGCCATCAAATCCAGATTGACTCAGAGTGACACTATTGCACAGAGTAGAACTACCCTTGTGAGTTCCAGAGAGTGTAACTCTTAAAGAGTAGAAAGCCATTTTTCTCCAGAAGAGGGACTGCTGGTTTTGAACTGCTGACCTTGAAGCATTCAGTCCAATGCCAAACCACTACACAATTAATCTTTGACAGTTTCAATCTTCCCTTTTTGTGACAGCATTGTGTTATTTCCTGGTCTAGTGAGGATTTTGGATTTCTTTATGTTGCTTTGTAATCCATACTGAAGGCTACAATTCTTGGTCTTTGTCAGCAAGTATTCAAGTCCTCTTCATTTTCATCAAGCAAATTGTCTAATTTGTATATTACCTTCTTCCAATCCTGTTGTCACATTCTTTTACATATGATCCAGCTTCTCTAAGTATTTGTGCTCAGCATATAGAGTGAATGTGTATCTTCAAGCACACTTTTCCTGTTTGAAAACTATGCAGTATTCTCTCGTTTCCTGGTCATGTTCTCAAAATTGCTATCCATAGTTTGTTATGACCCACAGAGTTGAATGCCTTTCTCAGATCAATAAAATACAAGTAAATATCTTTCTAGTACTCTGCTGTCAGCTTTGATTTATCTGACATCAGCAGTGATATGCTTTGTTTTAAATCCTCTTCAGAAGACAGCCTGAAATTCCAACATCTCCCTGTCAACACTGCCGCTAGTATTGTTGGATGATGTTCAGTACAATTGTCTGGAAGTGTAGCATCTTATCGTTTCATTTGATCTAATCTAAAGTTTCAGTTTTCAATATATTTTCTGCTTTCTTTTTGATTGTGGTTGTTTTAAATTTTGTCTAGTAATTGTTCATTTTTTTCCTTTATTTTTTTTGGTTTGTTTCTTTGCTTTCTTGCTTTGTTTAGTATGATTTCCCATATATGAAATCCAGGATACGGTGATCAATGTAGAGAGAAACCATATTGATAATTGGCAGGGGAGAAACTGGTGAAATGGGGGGACTAAAATCAATGAGTATGAGAAGAAAATGTGGTGATGCTTGCAAAAATCTTAATATGATTGAATGATTAAATTGTATGATTTTTAAAATATATGCTAATAAAACTTTTTAAAATATTACTTCCATGTGATAATTTAATGATATTTTTCTATAATGTGCATATTCTGTTGTGTCACTTTTCTTTGGAATGGGTAAAAACACAAATCTCATTTGCTAGTTGGCCAAGTAATGGTCTTTCAAATTTCTTGACATTTAGGATGGGTAGTTTTATTGTTTCACCAGTTTACTGAATCACTTCAATTGGTATTTCATCATTCCTGGTGCCTTGTGGCTAATGTTTTCAGGACGGTTTGGATTTTTTCCTTTAGTATCATTGCTTTTTGCTTATATGCTACCACTTGGATTGTTTGAATGTTAATTAGTTCTGTATAGCATAGTGATTCTTGGAGTTCTTTCCATGTTCCTTTGATGCTTCTTGCATCTTTCAACATTTTTCACATAGACTCTTTCAATATTACCTCTTGAGGATTGAATTTTGTATGTAGTTCATTCAGCTTAAGTTCTTCTGCTTTTCCTTTTTGGTTTTCTAACTCTTGGTTTTTGCACATTTCACCATAAGATTTTGTTCTGTGTTCTCAAGCTGACCTTTGAATTATTCTGTAATCTCTTTGACTCCATGATTTCTTCCACATGCCTTAGCTATTCTATGATGAAGAGTCTATTCTGACATCCACTTTGATCTTTTTAATTCCTGTCTTTTTAATGACCTTTCGATTTCATCATGAGTGATGTTGATAATCTCTTGCAGCTCATCAGGTGTTCTATAATTAATGTTCAATTGATCAAATCTATTCTTGAGATAGTCTTGAAATTCAAGCAGGTTACAAGCAAGGTTGCATTTTGACTTTTATGGAGTCAGGCCTTAACCTGGTTTTAGCTGAATGCTATTAAAATTCTTCATTGTCCCTTCCCACACAAATAGTCAATTTGAGTTCTGTATATTCCATCTAGAGAAGTCCATATATATAAAGTATGTGATACTGGAAACTATATATCTTATTGATATTGCAAAATTATATCATGTGACTTCTAGCTTCTTTTCTATCACCAAGGTCATATTTTACAACTCTTCCTTTCCAATGATCAGTAATTATTAATGCTTCTTCATTACATGTTTGAATAATTTCACATAGAAACACTTATAGAATTCTTCAATTTTATCTTCATTAGATCGAGTGTTTGATATATACATGTGAATAATAGTTGAATTGAATAAATTTCCTTATATTTTGGTAGATTTTACTTTATCATAGACTACTTTGTATAACTCGATCTTGAATGGTATTTTTGAGAATGGACACAACATTCCTACTGAATCTATCATTCTGTCATAGTAAAATATATAAATGCTAGATTGGAAATGGCCAATATTAGTCCATTTCAATTTATTAAAGTCTAGAATGTTGATATTTATGTCTATTTCATTTTTTGGTGACTTCTAATTTTCCTATATTCATACATTATACATTCCAATGTCTGGTTGTTAATAGGTTTGTAGCTATTTCATCTCACTTGAGTCTTGCACCATCAGAAAATAAAAGGTGTCAAAGGTCTTTACTCCCATAGTCTCTACTGGTTCCACACCATTATAATCGATTCTACTCTGAGGATGCAGGGGCTCTTTCTCAGTGACATTTTGATTGCCTTCTGATACTAAGGGCTCAACTTTTGACATCTTAAGACATTAGTAGTAGAATTTACCAAATTACATATTACAAAATTTTAACCTACCATAACACTGGCATAGCTATGTATTTTACTTGTAGTTCTCATTCAAAAAGAAGATATATCATGGTAGATTCTGATAGACTATCAAGATCATTACCATCTGGTAGACAAAATAGAATAATTTACCTGATATGTGGTGTCTTTCATGGTCCTCTTCCTTTAGAAAACAAAGGCTAAGATACACATCATGAAAAAGTAAAACAAATGTATATATCACTATTTTGATATTAAATTTTAGGAACATGGGTTCATGATGTATATCATTATATCACTATCACATACATAAATATTCTTAAATATTTATCAGAAAATATAGCTCAAACAATTAGCCTATAATTATATTTTGTAGGATCCATCTTGAACAAGTCTGGGTACTGGACTGGACTTGATGTAGGCATTGATCATATCTAAATGGTGAAAAATATTGTGGAGAGTTAAATGCATATTTACATTCCATCCCTGCCCCACCCCCAGGTTTGGTCTTGGATGTTAAAACTAGTGCCATTTACTTAGAGTTTGATAGTATTTTATATCAGTTGACACTTTATCTCTAGCCTACTCTCTTGATAATACTGTGATTACGTGAATCATCCAGATTGATCTGTATAGGAGACTTCAAACTAAGAAGCCAAGGGTGCTGGGTGCTAAATCCCTGTGGGAAACTATTGATCATTAGGGGTCAGGCAGCTATTGATCATTAGGGTTCGAGTATTCAAGTAGAAAATAAATGCACTAGGTATTGCTACTTAATCAAACCCCAGGTGAGTTTAACTTTAATAGTTGCTTAGGGATAATTCAATGAAGAAAAACAAAAGAAACAAACATGACTGTAATCAAGTTGATTTTAATTCATAGTGAAGTTATAGGACAGTATAGAACTCTCCCATGGAGTTTCCAAGAATTTAAATTTTTATTGAAGTTAAGTAAATGGCTAGTGGTTGTGAATTGTTGACCTTGTGCTTAGTGCTTAGTTCACTATACCACCAGGGCTTCATGCTAACTACACTAATGATAAACTTGGAAGACACTTTTGATTCATTCCCTTTTTGCACCCCTCCCCTGAATTCTGCTAATCATCTATGGAATTATTCCTAGCATAAATTCCCTGTAAAAAATTGCTCTCCATTTATATTCTATTAAAGGAGAAACTTGGAGAAAGACAATCATTTTAGTAGATTATTGATATATAAAACACTCAACTGAGAACTAGGGGAAATGTATGTTTCAGTCATGGGCCAAAGAGAGATGTCATGTTTCAAATTATAAAATAAAAATACAACTATAAAGTGGGATTCCTAGAAAATAGCCTTTTCTCAGGTGCCACAAAATAAACTGTCAAAATAATCAATCATATTTGGGTTAATACATTATAAGCACAATTGGAAGAGATTTAAAAAGGAAAACTCTTAATAAATATAGACAAGCTGAAAGATACAGACTCCCTACAAGAATGTAGGTAGGTGGTAAAGACGATCAATAAATAATTCAAAGCAAGATGCAAAAATACAAAAGTGGATTAAGAACACTATGGTGAAGACAAAACAAAAAAAGTAGATGATGTGAAATCAAGATTTCTATACAAAACATTGCACAGGATACAAGTAATAATGTTCTCTGATTCTAACAACGTGCTAAATGATATGTATTTATATTCTCATTCACTCTTAAAATTGTATTTGGCATGACATTTTGTCTTAAAATGTTATTTCTGTGAAAGTATATTATTTTTGTCTTTCTGGAAATGTTTCTCATGTTTTTCAAACTAAAACACATACACTCTAAATGCACATAAAATACATGTTTATAAATGCTTATAGGTTTGTCTATATTACATGTACTAGTAAAAACATATACATATTATATAGGCTTATTTGTGTTCAATTATTAGCAATACTTACACATTTGTTATTTCTATTAAAATTGTCTTTTCCAATGCAATGAATATATAGATTCACAAGTGTATAAATTTTAAAACATAATGTCAAAGATGGGAGCCAAAATTGGCAGACTAATTTAAATAGTATGGACTCATAATGCTCAAAAGATGTTTTAGAGAAAATGGAAACTATGACAATATCTTCCTGTTGGCAAATTATGGAGCCCTGGAAGCAGTGTGGGTTACTTGTAGAGCTGCTGATCAGAAAGTTAATGGTTTGAACCCACTCTGAAGGAAGAAGATAAAGTGTTCTTCACCTATATACATTTGCAGCCACAGAAAAGTTAAGACATGTACTCAGTCCTACTGGGACCCTAGGGGTCTGAATCAATCCAAATGACAGTGAATTTATGGACAAATAGTCAAGCTCAGCTAGATCTCCATATTTCTATTCTCCTATATAAAGCCAATCATCTTAAGATGACACATGCATCTAAAGTGTCCATGTGTCTTCCATACTGAATGCCTGCTTCCATTTTAATTACTTCATACTACATATCCATTTGACTGTCAAGCAAGAATTTGTCCTTTATTTTGTACCAAAGATATAGCCTATTGAATTCCTTCCAAAGTTTGATAGGTGTATTGAGGCCCTAAGTTCAACATACCTTGTAGATAAAGAGCTTAAACTTTGTCAAATTTCTCTAGGAGAAAAATTTCTAAGAATGATCTCAATTCATTTTAAATAGATAATTAATGAGTTGTGATATTGAGGAAAAAGTGTTATAGGGCATGGTTGAGCTTAGTGGTAACATTCTAAAGTCAATTAATTTTCAGACCTGTGAATGTATTGATAGTTTTATAGCATTAATCATATAACTGGAATATATTTTTGTCTTTAACTTTATATGAGGGATCTTCAAAAAGTTCATGCATAAAGTCCATCATCCAATTGCTTTGTTCATTTGAAATGAGCTTGCTTGTCAATAAAGTCTCGAAGTCCATTTCAATTTTCCTTTCCTCCTCTTTCTTTTCTTTTTTCTTTTTTTTTTCAGTGCCTAAATCTTTATTTTTCAAAACCTACATTTTCAAATTAGACAGTTTTACAATGAATGACACAAAGGAAACTTAAATTACCAATAGTTTACATGTAAGCTTGATTCCAGTCTTAGTGAAATGAAATAGAAAACTAAAAACCTTCAAGAAAGCTTCCATTTTGCCCCTGTTTTGTAACTTGGCAGCTGTTACTTTTTTAAGCTTCTCAGGCCACTATTTAGGTGTGAAGGGTAAATAATCTGGAGAAATTTATTTTAAAGAAACACATATATCACACAACCCAAGGGATGTAAGCAACAACCACGATCTGAAAAACTTATTTATTTATTTATTTATTTATTTATTTATTTATTTATTTATTTATTTATTACCTCTCCCTGCCCCTGGTCTATTGGCATGTTAACCACATTCCTTCTTCTTTGTTTTTCCTTATAGCAATGGTGATGTTAAGTACATATCTTTGTCAGGTTGACTGAGTCTGCTCAGCATTATGTTCTCTAGTTTTCTCCATGTCTTGCAGTGTTTAAGAGCATTCTCATTGTTTTTATTGATGCATAAAATTCCATAGTATGAATTTACCAGAGCTTGTTAATTCATTCCTCTATAGTTAGGAATTTTGGTTGTTTCCATGTTTTCACCACTGTGTAAGTTCCTGCAATAAACATAGGTGTGCCTATCCTATATTTTAATATCTTTAGGATAGACTGTAGCTAGATTGCTGGATCCTGAAGTACTCAAATTTCATTTGTTTGAAGAGTGTCATATTGGTTTTCATAATAGCTGTTCAATTCTACAGTCCCACCACAAATGTAAAATGAGTTCCTCTCCAGATTCTCTTCAGAATTTGCTATTTTATGTTTATTGAATTTTGTGCAAAAGGATAGTGTAGGATAATATCTCATTGTTATTTTAACTTGTATTTCTCTTATTACAAATTATCTATTCATCATCTGTGTCTATTGTTGATTACATTACTTTTATTTCACTTTTAACTTTTGCATTTTTGTTTAACTGTTTTTATAATCAAAGTTCACTATAATTTTATACAAGTATATACATATAGCAGCAATTAAATATATTGAACCAAGGAATTAATTGATATAAAATGTGATGGAATTCAAGAGCAAAGACTGTACACCTTGACTTCTGTTTATATAAAATATAAAGCTGTATCTCCACATATTTTAATAGTTAGGTTAAAAACTTTTCCAGATAATTATTTTTACCTCCATTAACATTTATATAATTCAAATATAACTAATTTGATTGTTAAACTGAATAAAAATATACTCATTTGACTAAACCAAAATACTATTACATCAACCCCCAAAGGCCTTATGATTGTCAAGTTTTAATAAAAATATCATCAAATATACAGATGATAAATATATATATATGTATATATACACACATATTTGTAATTGATCACTCAAAAAAAACATATAAAAACTCACTGCCATTGAATTGATGCCAACTTATAGAGACCCTGGAGGGAGGAGTAGAATTACTCCTATAGTTTTTAAGACTGTAAATTTTAATAGGAGTAGAAAGCCTCATCTTTTTCCATAATGTGGCTGTTAGTTTCCAGCTATTGATTTTTCAGTCCAACCTACTAAACCCACAGTATTAGGGTTCTTATGCATAAATTACAAAAACTATAAACCCATTGTGATTTAATATGCTTTTGACTATTAATGTGTATAAAAATTATAGCACATTAGAAAACCCCAAAGTAAATTGATAAAGGAATAGTTTAAGAGAACAATGGGATGCATATGGTTTACAATCAAGAATGGAGTGTGACAGTGTTGCTTCCTTTCGCCATACTTCATTAATCTATGTGATATGTAAACAATTTTGAGAAGCTGGTTTACATAAAAAGAATGCTTTATCAGTATAGAAAGAAGACTCTTTTACAACCTTTGATATACATGTGAGACAACTTTGCTTGCTAAATATTAAGAAGACTGATACTAATCAAATACTTCAGTAAATGATTATACTTATAATTAAAAAAAACAAGTCTTTACTACTATACTCAAAAGTTTTCCTAACCTCATGATAAACATAAAAGTTTTAAATAGTCAAAGATATAATTTTTCTCTGATCCATAATTACTTCCCTGTACCAGAAAGAACTAGTCAACAGTCTACTATTTCCAGGACGTAGAATATGCAGAAGAACAAATGGTGCCAACGGAAGAAAATCAAACTGTACTCAATGCATTAGCTCAAAACAAGGTTTTGCAAATAGACAAAGTGCCCCTAGAAATGTTTCAGCAAGCTGAAAAAGAATCGAAAACACTCATTTCTCTATGCTTGGAAATATCTGGACAACTGTCTAGAAGAGATTCAGAATTGACTGAACAGAAAGCTCAAACTATAGAATGATATCAGTGATATCACATGTGAATGAAATTTTGCTCAAGATCATCCAACAGTGGTTGCCCCAATACATTGATAGGGAATTGCCAGAAGTTCAGGCAGGATAGAGAAGAGGACATGGAAAAAGGAATGCCATTGCTGATGAATGAATTGCTGTTAGATGAATATTGACTCAAAGAAGAGAATACCAGCAAGGTGTTTCCTTGTGTCTCATTGAATATGCATTCAACTATGCGGATCATAATGAACTATGAATATCTTTGAAAGAATGGGGATTCTGGAATAATTTATTGTGCTCATTCAAAATTTGCACATGGATACAGAGGCAGCTGTACACACAGAAAAAGGGAGTAGTACACCGTTAAAAATCAGGAAGAGTTTATGTCAGGGATGTATACACTCACCATTTTGCTTAATATATACTCAGAACAAATAATCAAAGAATCTTGATTATGTGAAGATTATATGAAGAAGAGTGTGAGATGATTGGAGGAAGTCTAATTAACAACATGCAGTATGCAGAGGCCACAACAAATTCAAGAGGAACTCAACTGATTGCTCATGAAGATCAAGGGTTGTAATCTTTAGTATGGATTATATAATTCAATATAAGGAAGACCAGTATTCTCATAACTAAATCATCTCATGATGTAAAACAGATAAAATCATGGTGAAAGGAGAAAGTGTTGAAGTTGTCAAGGATTTTGTCTTGCTTGGATCCATAATCGGAGCTCGTGGAAGCAGCAGTCAGGAGATCAAAAGATGCATTGTATTAGGGGAATCTGCTGCACAAGTTTTCTTTAGAGTTTTGCAAAGCAAGGATGCTACTTTCAGCACTAAGCTGTGCCTGAGCCATGCCACGGTATTCTCTATTCTGTGAAAATTGGACGTTGAATTAAAGAAGAAGGTGGAACAGAGACATTTGACTTGCGGTGTTGGAGAAGAATAGTGAAAGTATCATGGACTGGTCAAAGGACAAATTGATCTGTATTTTAAGGTGTACGGCCAGAGTACTCCTTAGGGGCAAGGATGGAGACACTTTGCCTAACATCCTTTGGACATCTCATCAAAAGAGACTGCTCCCAGGTTGTAGAAACAGTTGGGGTGGTGAAAAAAGAAAGTCCCCCCCATGAGATAGAGTGAAATAGTGTCGGCAACGATGAGCTCACCCGTAAGAGCCCTTCTGAGGGGACCTCACGGCCACGCAGGGTTTCATGATGTTGCACACAGCATTGCTACGAGTCAGGGACCATTCAATGGCACCTCACATCAGCAGCAACATCGTCATTGCTCAAGAAAACAGCAGTCAAGGAATAGGACACATTGTACTGGGAAAGCCACCTGCAAATTTTCTATATTAAATGTTAAAAATAAAAATGTTCTCTTGAGAACTACGGGGTGTCTGACCTCAACTATAGTGTTTTTAAATGCTTCATATGCATGCAAAAATTGTTTAATGAGTAATGGAGACTATAAAAGAATGAATGCATCTGAGTGATATTATTAGGGAAGAATGTTAAATAAACATTGACCTGCCAGAGGAATGGACCAATCTGCTATGGAAGAAGTAGAACCAGAATGTTTGTTAGAAAGGAAGATATCAACATATCACATCACACATTTGGGGGCATGTTGTCAAAAGCAATCAGTCCCAGCAGAAGGGGACCATGCTTAGGAAAGAAGACAGGAAGACCCTAAAGTGATGGACTGACAATGTAGATGCTACAATGGACTAAACTGGCCGTGTTTGTGAAGATGGCGCAGGACTCAGCCATCTTTTGGTCTGTTTTACATGTGCTCACCCACTGTGCAAGGAAAATGAATCCATAGCAAGCTATAGCAACACCAGCATAAATACTGGTTATAAAGTACATCAACAAAATCAGCAGTCAGAAAAGAAGAGAAATTATGTGTGATATCCTAACATCAAAATAGGCCATTCTCTTAATTTTACAGGTAACTGTATTTGGAAGAAAAAATTAAGTATTTATATTTGAGGGAAGGAGATAAGCACAGGGATTTAACTGTGTTTTTTGTAGGACATTTTTTAAAAAATTTTTTTGAGAATTAAATGCGAAGAAAACAATACAATTAATCTCATAGCTTCAAGATAATAATATAAAAGAGTAATTAAAAAACTTTAAGAGAGTTTAAATAAGACTAAATGTCAATATTCTATGAAGGATTTTAAAAATAATGTTTATCTTTATTTAATAGAAAACAAGTATAACTGACAAGATTTTTGCTGCCTTTTACTATTACTTAATCTGAATGAACATTTGCAATATTCAATATGTTTCAAAAGTGGGAGTCATTGAAAGGTTTATAAATTGGATAAAGTCCCACACAATCAAATATTATATAATACATAATAAAGTTAGTACTAGGAGAAAAACTATACAGAGTAAAATATGATTTTGTTCTTGTATAAATACAATAAAATATTCCAATATAGAAACATCTTAAAACATAAAGCCAATAGAAAAGTTCATACTTTAATCAAATAACCATATTCACTACTTTTGTAATGTCAAAAGTCGTTTTTCATACAAAATACACCTAAAAAAGAGTGAACACATTTTTTCAGTGTTTTGTAAGCACAAATTCTTATCACTTTATTTTACTGGTGACTAGAAAATTCAGGTAAGATAATGAAATGCTATTTCTAATCTGAAAAGGCAGTAAGCTTTAAAATGCAATAGTACAGCAATGAAAAGTAAAACCTCACCTAAATAGTAGAATAGACACTATATTCATGTAAGCATATTAAAAATATTTACATAAGGAAACATTTTATAATTAAATTATTTTCTCAAATGAGGATTTCAAACCCAGCAATAGCTTAAAGTAAACAAAGATATTTGTTTTCCAATTAATATACTGCCATTCAAATATCTACACTGAACTCATGTAATCAAGAGCAACCTTTTTTCTCCTGATCTCAACTACACCGACATAGTTTGAGTTTTGTGTTATTGACTCAGATTCTCTTGTTCTGGTGTTGGTTTCGTATCTTTTAGACAGGGAACCTAATTGGCATAATCTTAATGATAATAGCTTAGATCAGTTTTAAAGTTAGTTTTGTTTCCTCTAGTTTTGCCATCTCTAGACATGATGAGAGAGAGAATATTTCCCTTCAATGTCTTTCTGGTTCATCTGCTTCTTTTCCCTTTCCAAGCAGACTCTTCAGTATACAATCATCTTGTGCTCCCATCATTATGAGTGGAAATAATTTAACTCTTGGTGCAGGCTCAAAACTAGGTTACTCAAAAGAGTAGTCTGTCCTAACATTCCAGAACCGCTCATTTTTCATTTAGTGCTACAAGGTGATCAATGTTAACCCATTTACATCCTCAAACCTGAGGTGGATCTGAAATATCAACCTTTATAATTTTGAACCTTTCCTGAAATATTATTTTTTAAAGATTTTTCGCTTAGCTGAGATAAATTTGTTCATTATTACATCTGTTATGCATTCAAAAATTTACTTTATAAACAGTACATTGTTTCCATTCTAGAAACGGAGAGTGCCTATACAAAGTGATTTTTTTGTTTGTTTTTGTTTGTTTGTTTTGGGCATCACTGCTCTCCGGCGGTGGGAGTAGGAGACCCAGCCCCACTGCTGGAATTGAACCTCCATCCCAGTGGGCCGCAGTCCCACGCACAACCACTACGCCACTGGGGCTCAGCCCTCAAGATTATTTTTTCTTTTCAAAATATAAGTTTATATTTATCTTTATGTGATTGAGGTAAGTACGGAATGATAAAAGAACAGTAAGACAGTTAATGATATTAATGATGGTTATGGTTGCAAATAAAGTACTCCTGGAAGACGTAATATAATGTAAGGATGTAACAAATGCATGAAAAAACCCTGATAGGTGGAATGTACAGCTGTATCTAAGTAACATTTATAGATCAGTGTGCAGTGGGAGTCATAGGAACGCATGATTTATTGAGTGTAAGTGTGAGAAAAAAAGTAGAAAGAAGAAACAATCTACAACTGCACCAAGAGGAAACATTTCACCTCAATAGTAAAGGTTGGGGGACCCCTCGATTCAAAGACAATTGAGTCCACCTTTTGCTTCTACTACTTACTTATTCGGATCATACTCTACTTATCTCTGAGAGTTATGATGAAAATAAAACTTAGTTCACAGCTGTTTTGAAAGGAAATTCAGTGAAGTAAATCATCTGATATGCTCGGCAGAGTTTATTGTTGGCAGTAATTATCATAATGATGAACTTTGACAAATCGTGTGTGTGTCTTAGCATTATTCGAGGTCTTTCTGGTGCACTAGCTCAAATGATTAACTTAAAAGACATCACACTCATTATTTTCACAGCTGAGTATATATATATATATGTGTGTGTGTGTGTGTGTGTGTGTGTATATGTAAATATATATGACCAGCTAAACTTTCATTTTTGGAAAGACAAATGACTAAATTTACACATAGGTGTCATTATAAAATAAGTCATTTAGTGGTGCAAATCCTTAACTTACGTTGCCGCTAGCCTAAAGATTGGAAACTTGAGGTTTGTCAGAAGACAGACCTGGTGACGCGGTCATTGAGAGCCCCACGGGGACTGTATCTGTGCAGACACACCGGGGGCTGCCCACTGCCAGCACTGACTAGACAGCAAGTGAGCTTACATGTGTTTCAATGAAGGTGCACATATCCTTTAAGAAAAGACCTCAGTATTATCATTTTCCTAAATATGAACTTATTGTAGAGTTGAATTCATATTATTCTATATACTAAACATTACTAATCAAAGCCATATGGATATCTATAATCATATGAATGCTCTAGTCCTAAGTAAAGAGCCTAATTGTGGCCAAAGTTACAGTTTATCATGTGAAAAATTTTGTAGTCTACCAAACTTAATAGCTTACCCTTGGCTCACAAGTTCTCATTGATACAAGTATTTTTTTGTGTGTCCTGGACACATGCTTCCACCTGTTCAGGCCCCACGATTAGAAGTTTTCCTTCCTTTCATGGTAAGTCCAGTTGTTCATGGGAAGTCATGGGAAGACATGATGAGTACAGATATAAACATATCCTCTAGAAAACCACTTTGGTAAATGTATTTTGTGGGATCTTGACACAAAAGTACTGTAAGATTAATTTAGATTATTTTCTCTTAAATAGATTTTGAATTTATTTTTATGAGTAGTAAACATATGTAGGACCACAATTAAAGGCATGAGCAGTCAGCTTTCAAATATGAACCTATTCTAAAGATTAGTAGTTTGAATCCATCCAAATGCACCCTAAAGATTACAGCCAAGAAAAAAAATAAAAAGCAAAAACAAAAAAAATTACAGCTAAGAACATCTTTTAACACACTCTTTAACAATCAGGGTCTCCACATGTTGGCAGTCACTTTATGGAAAGAGGTTTTGTTTCAGGTTTGGAGTTCCTAGGCAGCACATAGACTTAGACACTGACCTGTTCACAAGAACATCGACAATTCAAACATTCTCAACTGTAAAGAAAGAAAAGTTCTGGTAATCTGCTCTGAGAGGCCAGATCCTGGAAAACATTATGAAGTGCAACACTGCACTAAGGACTTTCAATGAGTCAGAAGCAATTCAATGGCAGCAGATAGAGTATTTTACATAGTTGAATTTAACAAATCCTTGCTTCAAATATTCCTTATACATGGGAATCATGAATAGTCTATTTTACACATAATTTCACTTTTATTCTTTTTTATATGCTTCTGGAATAGTAACTATAGAATTATTCTTAAAATGTAAACATTTCCTAAATGTCTCAACACATTGATTTTAAAAGAATTCTATAGAAATAGTCTGCTAGGGCTGAGCCTTGGTGGTGTAAGTGGTTGAGTGCGGAACTGCAGCCCGCGGGCTTGACGGTTCAAATCCAGTGGCGGCTGGATAGTGTCCACAACCACCAGAGGCAGTGATGCCCACAAAAAACAAACAAATAAACAAAAAGAAATAGTCTGCTAAAGATTAAACTTATACTGAACACAATAAACACCTCTGTCCTGAGGGTTCTTATGAGGAATATGTCACAATCTTTATTTACTTGTCTTGATCATGTATTTATTTTTTCTTGTGAACTGTCATTTGGAAACTATCTCCTAAGATAACTTTGTGATGAGTTAGGAATATTAAATAAATAAATAAAGTTTGAGTTTCAATCATGTGTGTGAAATGGCTCCAACAAATATCTAGATCAAAATAATTCTCTTTTCTCATTAGTTTTTAAAGGTACTGTACATCTCATCTGTGCTTGGTTTAATATCTATTGCTATAGATTTAGTTGTCACGAATGTTCCAAAGATTGATGATAGTATAAAAATATAAATTATTTAACTGTTCTCTCCTTTGTCTCATTTGATTTCAACAACATTTTCAAAGATGTGGAAGAAAGATATCTTAGGCAAGTTAGTACTGAAATGGAATGAAAGTCTTGAGGAAGAAGGCATAAAGATTCTAATTTTCTTCATAAATAATACATGGCCAGGGTCTTAGTCTGACTTTTTCCGGGAGTTGAATTAACTTTTTTTCCCCACACTACAATGAAAAATAGGTTGAATGTGAAGAAAAATTTTTGAACAAATTCTATTGCTATTTGATAAAAGTTTATCCAATAGAAAATTTTTATTATAAATAATCACCTTTTTCCATTTCACAATGTCTTCTTGGTAAAGTTAAAGCATTCAGGAAGTAAAAAGCAGATGCCTTATTTACTCGAAAAAAAATTAATTAAATAAGCTAGATCATTTATTACTTAGAAAAAAATTTGATCTTTCAGAGACTAGAGGTGGACAATGAACAAAAAATACCCTCCAGATATGGCAAGACTTCTATTTAGTAATAGCGGTGGCAGTAGACCTAGGATACTTAATCTGGAAGCAATCAATCAATGCATGATTGGTCCTAACTCAAGCATAGTGTTATTAACACTGCTTCAATTTCCAGGAGGAAAATGCCCCTGATATTTTTTTGGAAATGTTCAATTGAAAATTTCACACAATCTCGTGAGCATCCCAAGATGTGCTGACCACCTTCCTCTTCACCCAGAGAGGAGATGCCCAACAGTGAGAAGTGAGCGTATGTCCTTCCCCGAGCACCCCATATTCGACAACTGACAAGCAAAGCGAGAAGAATATGCAGCTCAAATCAATTCATTCTGACATCGAACATTTCCATCACAGACCAACGGGAATATCAGTCCATGTACAAACATTCAAATAAACAATAGAGATGTGCATGTTGAAAGAGGCAATAGCAAAACAAAAATATGAAAAAGGTTTTACCAGATTTGTTCTAGCTTAAGATGTAGGAGACTAAAAAAATAGTAACCATCACCATAACTTCATCCGGGTGTTTCCAGAGTCTCTGGTCAGTCTTTGATCTACTTTATAAAACTACAATTGATATTTGACACTCTATTCTATTCCTTCTTGTCACACACTTTTCTGAAACTACAGCTGTTGGTTTGGCCTTGTGAATTTGATATCCAGTGGAAAAATGTTCTGTAGTTACCGCAGATTGGTAAAAAATGAGTATAAAATCACTGATGCTTTGGAACAATCATCAGACTTGTGTGGCTCTTGAGAGTCCTTCACTGTGGCTGGTGGGTGCCCGCCAGCCTGGTCTGACTTGTGACCTATGGTACAGAGAACAGCAGCCTTGTGGTTTTCTTAGGCTACAAGCTAGAGCTATTGTAAGTTAGAATTAACTTGATGGCAGTGGGTTTCATTTTTTTTGGGGAGGGAGGGGGATTTTTGAGGGAGAAAATGGCCGGGTATGTTCTCCCAAGGAATTCAATGGTTCAAATCACAGACTTCTGGTTAGTACTTCTGGCTCACCATATTCCCTTTCAAACCTATGCTATTTTTCTCCACTTTAGATGGTCATCTGAGTATTAATATGAGGTTCTAATATACATCAATATAAATTTTGTCTCTAGTTAGAAAACTACACTTAATTATGGTACCAGTATGCTGTCTGTGTCCTTACTTGTACTCTTATCCATTATACAATGCTCTGTGCTAGCATACTGGCATCTGTTCAAAGACCGCTATGCTATTTCCATACCAAGTAGGTGTTCTATCTTTGACCTGCTTTTTTTGTAAGTTGGCTGACATTCTTATTTCTGCAATCTTCAAATTCAGTAAGGAACATTTTTAAAAGTTGATCATGAGGGATAAAAATAGGGATGATTCTGGAATATCATAGGAAACCATTTTATTTAACAACTAAACAATGAAACCTGTTATAAAGAATTTAAATCGATATAGTAACTATTTTAGGGGAAATAAAACTGTAGTAAGAGAATAAAATATTGACTCCAATGACTAGAGTAAAAGATAAAATACGTTCACCAGAGAGAAGTGATGCCCTCCCCCCCCCAAAAAAAAAGATAAAATGCACTATCCAAGATTGGTACAAATACAGAAATAAGGATAAAAGTATAAAATATGGTGCAGAGAGTGGAGATCAGTAAAGCTTGAAAAGTGGGTAGATTTTTTGTTGTCAATAGAGCATGAGGACTGAGCCCCGGTGGTGTAGTGGTTGTGCGCGGGACTGCGGCCCACTGGGTTGGAGGTTCAAGTCCAGCAGCAAGGCTGGGTCTTCTACTCCCACCACCAGAGGCCAGTGATGCCCCCCCCCCAAAAAAAAATAAAATAAACAAGAGAGCATGAGAAAGCAAACAAACAAATTTACACTAAAAAGGCCACAAACCAATAACATATTATGGCAAACAATAAACTCCATCAAAGTTAACAAATAGATCATATATGTTGAGTATAGTACACAGTCATTTTTTCAGCAAAGAGAGCAGTTTGAAATGAAGCATCAGTGGTCAGTGGAGGTCAGGTTGAAAGCAATGATCTGGAATCCTTTCCAAGTGAAAATGCTTTGAGGTATTTGCGCCTAGAAGAGAACTCATCAACTATGTACTAAATATGAATCATAATTGTTATTAATAATGGCAAATCATTCTGGAGGTTTGACTACGGAGTGGAGAAGAAAAAATACTTGTGAAGTTATAGTTCAGGTAAGAACTAATAAAAATCTTGCATTTGTAAAAGAGTAGAAGAAAGAGTGAAAAGAAGAAAAGATGTAAAATAACTCAGATGACTGAATAGCGTTTAGGATATAGATACTTAGTTTGGAAAGATAACAAATATCTGTTTTTTCTATTTATGGGATTGCTAAGTAATGGGTTTTGGTGTAAGACAGTCTAAAATAAGGAAAAAGGATTATGGCTTGCAATGAGTTTGGAGCAACAGAAAATTACTTTGATTTTAGTGTGTTGGATCCCTAAAGCTTCTAATAGATATGTTTAATAGATATGTTTAATAGGTAGGGAAATATAAGAGTAGGGTCACAGATATAGATAAAGACTACAAAGTGTATACCTGATACATTAAAATGTCATAGTTTATATCCAGTCTATGCATGCATAAGTTATTTTTCTCAACATTGCTTTAAATTCTGTACCATTGGCTAAATTAATTATATTATCAATTGAATTATGTTCTGACCTGGGAATGACGGATACTATTCTATATCATAAAATGAAGATGATGCATCTAAAGTGAGTCATTGCCATATATAGATCATATATAATTGAGTAAATTTTGAGTGCACACTCAATTCTAACCCCCAGATAACACTACTTAATTCTTAGGACATGGACCTGCTTGATGTTGTTTTAATGTTCTCTTTCAAGAGAACAACAATCAAGAGATCAATGAAGAGAATGGAGCTAGGGGCAATTTTGGTATACAAAAAAGGCAGTGGTTGGCTAGCAGAAGAACAGCATTTGGTGTCTTCAAGACTTGTCTTCAAGCAAGCAGGCATCTAAGTGAAACATCACCTAAGCCCACATGGAAGGAGCACACTACCCTATGTGGCCCAATAGTTATAAATAATAAAACCTAACTCCATTGAGGAAATGGCATCGGAGCTTAAATTGTGAACAGCTGTTTTACAGAAGACTATCAATGACAAGGACAGGGCAAAATCTATGAGCAGAGTGTACTATGCCTTCTCTGGCTGTCATCCAGGATGTGGATATCCTCACCATTAGAGAGAGAGAGAGTATTTTAAAACCAATTATTGAAGATGTAGTTAGGTTAAAATGCAATGCCTTATCATTTAATGTCCCTTCTGACCCATTTTAAAGTTGTTTCTTTTTTTTTTGTTTTAAGTGAAGGTGAAATCCACATGGGGCTAATCTTGTGGTGACTCCCCTGTGACCATCCTAACTTTGCTATCATGTACAGTGTACTGAAAAATGGATTCTGCAGATGTCCCTAGATTAGAATTTAACACTTTATCATTTATCTCCCTTTTGATCCATTTGAAACATCTCTAGTTTTACATATTTTCTGCTTCAATTCTGCTTGTATTTCTCTGTTATAGTTTGTTATTGCTGTTGTTATATGTGTGGGGTTTTTTTGAATATGTTTTTCTATATATAAATCATGGATAGGTAAATCTATATAGACAGTATCTGGATTAAAAGCTTCTTGGGGTATGGCAGAGGAGGATGGTTAAAATGGGGAGCTAATGAGTACAAGAAAGAAGATAATGTTCTAAGATTGATTGTGGTGATCACTGTACAATTTTTTTCATATACTTGAACTATCAAATTGTATGATTAGCTAATGATATGTCAACAAAGCTGTTTAAAATATTGGTAATTGTGAAAAAAGATTCAGAAATAATGTCTGAAATCCAGAATTGAACTACAAGTAAATTGACAATGAGATATTATCTTCCTGATATTCTTAAGATGAAGGACAAATCTAAGTTCTCTTACTAGGAGTCCAGTCTCAGACACCAACAGTGTCAGTTCCAGCCTCTTCGTTCGGCTCATGAAAAGTCAGAATCAGCATATTGGCAATGAGTTTGGTTTGGGGTTGGACTTTCTTAAAGAAAACGACTTTGATGGTTAATTTGTCCTCAACCTAAAATCATGTATTCTTTTTGGAATGGCTAAGAACTGATTCCTGAAACTGAAGAACTCAAGTTGATCTGGGATTATTTATCATATTATTCTATTGTTTTGGTATGCAACTGAACTTCTATTCACCCAGAGTAAGCGCATATACCAAGTCAAGAGATCAATTGTAACATTGAATTTAGTGAGAATTTTTGGGAGAAATTCAAGATCAGATGCTACTGGAAGACATTAAGATCAAAGGCAAATGTGAGATATAACATCTTACAACATTCCATGCCATTATATAACGTGAACATAGTTTCTTGTTCACATCACATCATATGTCCTCCTGTGTCTCTTGATCATTCTGTTCAAACCACCAGGCTTCACTATGCCTGTCAAGCTGAGCATCCCCAGTCCTGACACTTGGTTCTCCCTATGCTGACTCATTTTTTCTTTATGTATCATTCTAGGACTTTGTTCATTTCAAACCATCTTAGTATAGAATTGTACCTTCTTCTTGTTTTTGTTTTTTTGTGGCAACACTGCCGTGGTGGGAGTAGGAAGCCCAGCCTTGCTCCTGGAGAGCTGCTGCTGGATTTGAATCGTCACCCCTGTGGGCTGCAGTCTCACACACAACCACTGCGCCACTGGGGCGCAACCAAATTGTAGCATCTTATAGAAGTTTTTTTATTTGTTTTTTTATAACAATATCCAATTCATTGGCACTTTCCATGTATTATTCGATAAATACTATAAAATTGACTCTAAATTTGTTTTCTTCTTTTGTATAAATAGCAGTTTTTCATCCTTCCTCAGAATCACCCCCAAAACTTAGTACTTGCTGTGTACAAAGGTCATAATAAATAGATCTGAAATTATAAAATTTTGAATTAATTGATTTAATTCTCATTCACTAGGAAGTACCTTCTTATAAAACTAGCTTAAGATGTCAGTATGGACATATGAGGCTTCAAAAAGTTTGCAGACATTTTCCATTACATTTTAACACTTTCCAGGCTATTTGTGAAATCCCCTCATAGGGAAATCTCCTTAAATTAGTGTGTTAGTCCAGGTAGACTAGAGGAACAAATTCAAGGACACGCATATCGATATAAGGAAAGGGTTTATATACAAAAGGAATGGGACACGGAGAAAGCATCCCAGCCCAGTCCAGTTCAAAGTCATAAGTCCGATATTAATCCATATGCCCGAAATCAGTCTAAAAAGTCTTCTTCTGACTCATGAAGTCACAGGTCAGTGAGTACAGAATCCGGATGATGGCAGGGCACCTCGCCTCCAGAGCTCAGGGTCCATCAAAAGCAGAAGCAACTCATCACTGGCAGAGGTCTCCATCTGACCGCCCCAGCTTCAGAGGTCTGGCTCCATTAGGGCAAAACTGTGTGGGCTCTCCGCCGGCTCCTCCAGCTTCTTGAATGCTGCCAGCTTGTCTTGTCCATGATTCATCGTCTCTGAGACTAACTCCCAAAAACTGGGGAAGATAGCTTCTCATCTGCATGAGGGAAATATCACGAGATTTCCCAGAAATCTCAGGAGAAAGCCATGCCGGCATAGAGACCTCATTGGCTGCTCAATGGCTATCCCCAGATTAACAGGCTAGACTCCACCCGTACATCTCAATCATAAAATTAACGTAAGCACATGACTGCCACAATTAGTATTTTTAAAATGCCATTTCCCTCCTATTCTTCCCCCTACCCCCCAGAGGAGAGTGCGAATGCAGTCCCTCACTACCACAAATTATGCAGTCGAGTTTCCCACATTTGGGGAAATCACAGGGGTCAGCACATCCAGAGTGCAATGCATAAGCCTCATCCTGAGAAAACCAACTCCATGGTCATGGTATCTCCCCTGCCAGGTAAGTATTTCACTTTGATTCTTTTCAGAATGTTTTCTCTCTCTCTCTCTCTCTCTCTCTCTCTCTCATCTGAATTCTGCTTAGCTTTCTATCACTATTCACTTACCACCATCATTACTATACCACCAATACTATTAGTATTACTTCTCCTACATAGAACTCTTATTCTGCGTGCATATCAAAGGCAATATCCTTGAAAGTTTAAGTGTAATTTCTAGGTGTTTCAGTAAACTACACCAAAATTTTCCTAAAAAAGCTTAAATGTATAGTACAGCTTATGATGGATAAGAATTCAGCTCTTGCTTTTATTTGGCATACATATGTCTCATATATCCCCATAACCTCTGAACTTTATTAGAGTAACTGACAGAGGTAGTGTGTTTGTGTGTGTGTGTGTGTGTGTGTGTGTGTGTGTGTGATGTCTGACCTTCTCTGGTCTCCAGGGTCCATCATTCTTTCCCACCTCTGGCACTGTGTGTTTCAAGGCACTTTACTTCTGGTCTGTGTTCTATAATCCATTGCGATGGCCACACATAACTCAGCCACTACTCACACTTATGGGAATTTATGAGAGAATTTAAGAGGTTTCCACAGATCAGAATCTCTATGCAGGAAGGATACCTTCATTGTCCATAGCAAGACCTCTTCTCTGTCAACAGTTGAATCTCTCTTGGTTCTCATTTTTCAGTCATAAGATTTCTTGGCTTCTGCATCTTTGGGCCAGGAAACTATCCCACCTCTAGATATGCCTCACAGTGCCAGATCTGCAGCTGGATCAGGAGAAAATATATCATGTTCTTTATCTGCTCCTCTGAGTCTCCATGGCATTGTTCTTTCATGCCTTTAGTCTCAGCCAATGTGGTTTCAGAGATAATGAATGAACCATCTCCCAATGTTCCCAGTGTTTCACACTCTGCTTTAAAAATGGTTCATCTTCTGAGCCCTGGTGCCATAGTGGTTGTGCCTGGGACTGCGGCCCACTGGGATGGAAGTTCAATTCCAGCAGTGGCTTCACAGGAGCAAAGGCTGGGCCTCCTACTCCCACCACCAGAGGGCATTGATGTCCCCCCCCCAACAACAACAACAACAACAACAACAACAACAGCAATGGTTCATCTTGCTTGTCTTGGGTGGCCAGGATGATATGTGCCAGCACGGGTCACCCTGGACAACTTCTTCACGGGAGTAGCCTGAGGAGGAGAGGGTTGACAGTGTGAGGAGTTACCTGCACCATGGGTACCAAATCTGAGAAGAAGTGGAGATTGGGCTCCTGGCAAGGTTCCCAGAGCAGGTCAAGGTGGAACTACCAACTGCTGGGAGAATATATTCTAGTCCATGGACCAGAAACTAGAACCAGAGCCTCTGTCTCAAATGGAAGCATAAACTGTGATCAAAGAGACTTGGGGAATCAAGGGGAGAACCAAGGGGAGCCTCTAAGCTGTTGGAGGGGATGTGAAGCTGCTTTTCATCCCTCCAGCTGGACTGACAGGACTGGAGATGCTATATGGACAGAAGAGCATGGCACCATGCTGGACTATTTTGCCCAGGACCCTTCAGAGTTCATGCTCACCATCTCTCTTGACCCTTCTTTGGAATTGACATTAGATGTGGGCATGTCTGTACAGTCAGAAGCTTGTCATCTGCCTACCGATCTTCAAAGTATTGTGAGCCTGTGTATTTTAATCCTTTACCCTGACATTTGACCCACGGGCTTGAAACTTGCCTGATTCTACAATTGTGAAGAGAAGGAAGTTGTCGAAGAACTTATTTTACTAAAATCCACAATCAACACTCATGGAACAACAGTAAAGAATGGCAAAGTTATGCTGAATTAGGCAAATCTACTACACATGCCCTCTTTAATATGTTGAAGATCAAGTGTGTCACTTTGAAGACAAAGGTGCACTGCACCCTGGCCATGGGGTTTTCCAAGGCCTCATGTGCATGTGAAAGTTGAACAATGACTAAAGAAGATTGCAGAACTGTTACACATGAATTATGGTGTTGGTAAAGAATATTGGAAATACTATAGACTCCCAAAGAACAAATTAGTCTTGAAATAAGTATTGCCAAAATATTATGAAGAAGCAACATGGTGAGACTAGTCCTTGGAAAAGAAGTAGAAGGTCCATGATAAAGAGGATATGGACTGACACAGTGGCTGAAACAATGGTCTCAAACATCACAACAATTGTGAGGGTGATGTAGGAATGGCCAGTGATTCACCTCCCCTTTTCCCTCCCTTATGAACCCTTGATAATTTATAAATTTTTTTTCATGTCTTACACTCTCTGACATCTCCCTTTGCCCATTTTTCTGTTGTCCATCTCCCAGGGTGGGGGTTATATGTAGAGCCTTATAATCTGTTTCCCCTTTGTACCCCACCTTCCCTCCATCCTCTTGGTATTACCACTCTCACCACTGGTGCTTAAGGGATCATCTGTACTGGTTTCCTGTGTTTCTGGTTCCTATATGTACCAATGTACACCCTTTGGTCTATGCAGATTTGTAAGATAGAATTGGGATCATGATAATGTGTGTGTGTGGGGGGGGTGCAGGCAGAGGAGGAAGTATTAAAGAAGTAGAGGAATATTGTATATTTCATCATTGCTATACTGTACCCTGACTGGCATGCCTCCTCCCTGTGGCCCTTCTGTAAGGGGATGTCCAATTGTTTATAGTAGAGCTTTGGGTCTCTACTCCAAGTCCCCCTCATTCACAATGATATGATATTTTGTTTTTTAATGCCTCATCCCTGATCCCATGGACATCTTGTGATAACACAGCCTCTTGGTGAACATCTTCCATGTGGGCTTTGTTGCTTCTCAGCTAGTTGGCCACCTGTTTATCTTCAAGCCTTTAAGACCCCAGATGCTATATCATTTGAAAGCCAGATATCATCAAAAGAGGTTTTTTTAAAAAGAAATCATTTAATTGAGGGATCTTACACCTCTTATAGCAATACATACATCAATTGTATCAACCACCTTTTTGGTTGTTGTTTGCTTTTTAAAAAACATTCCATTGGGGGCTAATACAAATCCCATCACAATACATACATACATACATAGTATGCAAAGCACATTTGTACACTTGTTGCCATAATGAATCTCAAAACATTTTCTTTTCACTTAAGCCCCTGATATCAGCGCCTCATATTTCCCCTCCTTCCCTCCTCCCCCATGAACCCTCCATAATTTATACATTATTATTATTTTGTCATATTCTATACTGTCCAATGTCTCCCTTCACCCACTTCCCTGTTATCCAGAGAAAGGCCATATGTACATCCTTGTAATCCCATTCGCCTTTCCTCTCCAACTTCCCTCCACCCTCCTGGTATCACCACTCTCACCACTGGTCATGAATGTGTCATCCATCCTGGATTCTCTATGTTTCCGGTTCCTATCTGCACATCCTCGGGTCTAGCCTGATTTGTAAGATAGAATTGGGATGATGATGGGGAAGGGGAGGAGGAATTTAAGAACTAGAGGAAAGTTGCATATTTCACTGTTGCTACCCTGTATCCCGGCGGGCTCAAACGGGTTCTTTTAAAAGTGATCCATTATTCTCCTAAGGGCTTCTGCTCTGATAGGACAGGTTAGTGTAAGTTTACTTTAATGCAAACACTTGCCATATTTTAATAATAATATTCATTTCCATAGACTTTTTAAAGATCCTTCATAACTTCGTGTCCTTCTGTTGACCATCTTTGGGTTTCGTCAAGATGTGTGCCACCTTAGACTTCAGCAGCATCTTTCTCCTTTAAACCTTACCCTTTTGTGTTGGTGTCGTGGGTGCATATTGGCCTGGGATCTGCAATGTCAACACGTTCAAACCACTACCCTTAAGGGGTAGGCGGTGGCGTTCTACTGTGAGAGCTACAGTTTCTGAAAACCACAGGGCAGTTCTACCCTTTCCCTATCAGGTCACTATCCATTGGCATCCAGTCAGTGGCAACGTGTGAGTGAGTTCTTCTTATATTAAGGATATGTATATAGGTAGACAATGTATACATTATCTATCCATATATATATATCCACATATATAGATGAAAATATATGTGTTTCATGAACAATTGGAGGGATGACCAAAGGTAGAACCAAGAAATTAGGACCATGGTAGTCTGACAGGTTATCAACTTGTGTTCTTTATATACAAGTTGCCTAGATGTTTTTAGAAAAAGACTATAGTAACATAGAAAATCTGTTCTTAATGACCAGTTTTACTTCTTCCTTGCCATTTGCTCTATATCTTCATGACATAGGGGGGAAAACTTTAAATTGTGATTGAATGGATCACAATTTCCTTTTTAAAATCATTTTATTGGTGGCTCATACAACTCTTATCATTCAGTACACGCACTAAATATATGCAGACCACATTTAAACATTTGGTGCCATCATAATTCTTGAAACACCCTTGATATCATAGTGCCCCTGCATCCCTAACCCCCTCCCTCATGAACCCTTAATAATTTATACATTATCATTATTTTGTCATACTGCATACTGCCCGATGTGTCCGTTCACCCACTTCCCCCAGGAAGGAGGTTCTATATGAAGATTACTGCCATCAGTTGCTCCTTTACCCCAGCTTCCCTCCGCCCCCCTGGTACCCCCACTTTCACCACTGGTCCTGAAGGACCATCTATCTTGGATTCCCTATGTTTCTGGTTCCTATCTGGACCAGTGTATACACCCTGGTCTACTTGAATTTGAAAAGGAGAATTGGGATCGTGACAGTGGGTGGGAGGCCGCATTTAAGAGCTGGAGAAAAGTTGCACATCTCATTTTTGCTACACTGTACCTTGATTGGCTCATCTCCTCCCTGCCACCCGTCTGTTAGGGCATGTCGCTTTACCTACTGATGGGCTTTGCATCCCCAATCTGTACATCCCCTCACTTATAACGATCTAACTTTTAGTTCTCTGGTGCCTGCCACCTGATCCCTTTGACACCTCATGTTCACACAGGCTAGTGGGTTTCTGCCACGTGGGCTATGTTACTCCTGAGCTCGATGGTGGCTTGTTTACTTACTGGAGTAAAATAATACAAAATTTCAACTCTCACCTCACATGCACACATACCCACACTCACGTTCATTTCATAACAGATAATGTTATAATGCCAACAGACTATACATAATAGTGGCAATCTTAGATCATGTGCACCACGATATTTTAATGATAAATATAGGCTAAAAGGAACACTTAAAATATTTTCTTCAACTGATCACTTTAAATGATCTTATAAAAAATCCTTAGATAATATTAGTGTTACATTTGCATTATATGTGCTCTTGAAATTTAATGATACTTTATTTATCTACAATGCTATAGATATGGCACGATGTGATAAATTACAGAGATTGTGGATTATCTATAGAATTTAAGGAGTAAATCAATTTAATTTTCTTCATACTGTGTGACTGTGATCACTGTAAAGGATTCAAATAGCTATGAATGCTATTTTTAATAAATTGGTGAAATAGAACCTTTGCAATTTTTACATATTTAATGTAACTAACATAAGTTTGTATCAGCTAATTTGTTTGGATAGATAGGCATAATTGTTTTTCTAAACTCTTTATTTATAGTCTTCTGAATATCATCAGAATAAACATTGACAAAGCATTTTATGTTGGTGTGGTTTCATAGTAGTAGAAACATTTTCACAACTGTTCTAATATAGGAATTATATTTAAAGGATTCTACAACTATTCTTTCATCTTTCATTGATAATTGCAATATTACATTAGAAATCCTTATTTTCAGGGTTTTCATATGAAATATTTGAAAACAACAGAGAAACACTGCTTTGCAGAGCACATGTGTACTGCTTAGAAGCTGACCTCCTGCAACTAAAGGAATGTAAGCTGCAAATTGATAGAATCTGATATAGAGATGGAGACAGGATTGCTAAGCCACTGCTTATAGATTTCCCTTCCAGCTGTCTAGTCCATTTCCTGTTTCAAATCCAGGGTCCTGGTACATGGGATATCTTTCTTGCACACTTAAACTTTGGGAAATTCCCACAGAGGCACTGGCACACTGTCACGCTGGTTGCTCTTCTACATGTTTGATCAGCTACCTTGAGCATTGACAGAAAGTTAGGAAACGTCAGGTGCGGCTGATCATCCCTGCTGCCTGTGGGAGATGAGCAGTAGGCTGTGGGGCATCCACCAGGGAGTCACACGAAAGACTGAGAGATAGAGGCAAAATACCCGGGGCTTCAGCACCTCTCCAGGGCTATCGAGACGTCACAGCAATATAAACAGAATAAAAAGAATTAAGTAGCACACTGCACCTGCAAACAATTTGTTTCTCAACAGGGTAGCTCAGCATAGGGTAAATTGAGGTAGGGATTAGATTTATATGCAGTTTTGGAATTAGTATCTATCTTTTGTTTTCTTTCCTATGTCATCTTATTTTAGTTCAAAATGATCAAATACAGAGAGTGCCAGATTTTGGAAGTGTTCTTTAAGGTGTCGGAGCCTGTAACAGGCACTAAAAGACTGGATGTGTAACAAAAAATAAAACACATTGCAGATATTTAACAAATACACATTTGTATTTGAAATATGGTTTATACAACTATATATTTTAATTATATCACAATTCAAATGATTTTAAAATGATTAAAAACATGCATATAACACATATCTCTTTAAATTTACTTGCATTACTATATCAATACAGTATATAAAATATTAGATAGTATATAAAATATGATGTATATTTCAATCATCACCATCAACATTTTAAGATCAATATGGCAGTTGAGAAAAGGTGAAGCTACTTTTCTACACTACTGGAAAGAATTTTAACAAACATTTCTGGAAGCAGTTTATCCATTCTTAAAATATTAAACATATATTACTTAATAACTCGGTCACTCCATTCTTAAATATGGAACCCAGTGGAATAAAACGCATGCCCTGGATATACTCATATATAATACTCACAGGTTTATTCATCAAAACCTAAAAAATGAAAAGAGTTATTAGGATTTTCAATAACCATAGAAAATAATTGATAATCTTAAGTTGTCTGAGGTGTCTATGATCTCTGCCAAATCAACCTTTTTTGGTGACAGTTTAGCGTACCAATTGTGTGCTCAGATTACTGCAAGACTGCCTGATGGCTTCCTGTGATCTTTGCAAAAACCTGTTTTTTGTTTTTTTTGGTCCAAAGCCTACATTGTTTGGGTTTTACTGGAATTTTTAAGTAGGTAGGAAGTTGCAAACCCCACTGTTTTACTTCTGTCTTATCCTTTAGAGTAAACTGAAGAACTTATTGAATTAGCCTGGTCTCTGTCTTTGCATGGCACAGTCTGCTCCTCAGATCACCATGACTGTCAATATGTAAGGAAACCTGACTGCCTCAATTTCCTCCTGCTGAACATCTGAGTCTCACACTGCCGCATTTCACTAGCGGTCCACTACATAATCCACTGTGCCACAAGCGCTCATGACAGTAGAACCCCGTACTCGATGGACGACATCCTTACTCGACATCACAGGATTTCCACGCGAAATGACAAGAAAATGTTGCATCAGAACTTGAAAAACACATCGGAATTCGACTCGATGCAGGTGATTGTTGTAAACAAATCAGTTCAGGTGTGATCACTTGGCGTTAGTTGGCCTTGCTAGTATGCGTTGTTTAAACCTTTGGCGGCTGCGTTCCAAGTGCTCCGCTATAATTTTCTTAGCTTTGGTGGCCTTTTTTGTACTGTCTTTAGATGAAAAAAAGAGGTTTATGAAAATAGTCATCATGATAAAGAATTGGTTGACCATATCAATGATATTGTAGAAAATAATTTAGTAAAGCCTTTTAGAAAAGAGCTAAAGAAGCAGCAACAACAGACTACACTAGACCAGATTAAAAAACAATTTTTTTAGAGAAAGTCAACCAGGTCCTAGTAAAGAAAGGCAAAGAAGAGAGGGGAAAGCATCCTGAAAAGCAGCTACCAGTTGATTTGATGGAAGGGGATTCCCCTTCCAAAAATTGACTCTCCATGCCTCCTCTCCACCTTCAGGGAGCCTCATCAATCTCAAGGTATGGGCCACACTGGAGTTGTTACACATTTTTTAAATGTTGTGTTTCTTATTTAAACTATTGTGTTTAGCCCTGAACTTATTTACTTTGAAATTTCTGTGTAATGCTTGGTATAAAAAGGCAAGTTAGGGTAAAGTCATAGTGGTTGAGAATGGATGAATGCGCTTTCAGTTAGTTTTTCTGGAAAACTTGATTAGCAATTTGACTCAGCTCCTTCACTCTCCTGGAAGGGATTTGTGTAGAGGTCCGGGGTTCTCCTGTAGATGGATAGGCTGGGATGTAAAAGTAAGAAAAGCAATTTATGGAGTGTCTCTGCTTGTTGACTTGATGCTGGTCATAGTTTTATAAGTGCATATGCATATGTTGTTGAACCCTGTGGCAGCTAAGGTTAAGCATTAAGGTATTGTTTGCAAGGCAGATTGTTTAACCCCTGGAGGCATACTTGGTAGAAATATGAGGCTATTTGCTTCCTATATTAAAGATCTACCACCTAGTACCCTACAAAGAATTTCTATTATATTCTATAAAATTACCAAGAAAAGAATATATATGCGTACAATGTGCAAAGAACTGTGCACTTTTGACAAATGGATATGTTTATGCCAATATCTCTTAATAAAGGTATAAAATAATGGTAAAGGAGATATATGCAGTCTACCTACAAGTAAAAACCTAAGAAATAATACATTTACACACACAGACTGCTTAGGTGTCAAAAAACCTCATGTCCAAAATTCAGAGAAATGTGAAAAATAAATTCAGAGAAATGTGATAACTAAATGCAATTGGTGTATTTTCAAGACTAAAATGCATCACCCAGTCTTCAAGGCAAATGAAATAATGGTAGTGTGTTAGGTGCTGTCAACTTAGTTCTGATTTATATCGAAGCTGTGTCCAATAGAAAACAAAACAAAACAGAACAGTAATACATTGTACAGCCCTGTACCACACTCAGGATTGCTGTTATGTTTGTTCCCATTGTTTTTGTAGCCAAAACTAAAACCTTAAATTTCAAAAACACGTACGGATCATAATTCCGGACATAAAAAGATGCTAGAAACTTAATGGGTAAATCCAGACTGTGGAAAATCTTAAAAACAGTAAGGACTAAATCAGAGCACAATCTGTGCAAAATCTCTGACTGAAACCTATAATTATGCATACACGATGTCCTTGGCAAAAAAAAAAAAACAGACAGAGCTAGATGAATTCTGCTCTGAAAAGTTAGAGGTTTATGGAGCCAGTCTAACAGTTTGTTGCTTTTTGAAGCTAGCACAGTCCCAAAGATTTGCAACACAGGTGACAGAAGTGTGTCAGAGAACAACTTCCTTGAAATGTCAGAGAACAAGTTCTGAAGGACAGATAATAGCACAAATTAGATGGACAGTTTCTTGAAGCATGGAAACAGTAAGTTCCATCGTGCCTGCCAGCAAGTTTGCCCATTAACCTTTCCAAAGCAAGCGGAATGTGTTAGGTGGGGTTCTCTAAAGAAAGAAACCACAGAGATGCATATGTGTTTTGTATGTAGAAGGGTTGTATGTAAAAAAAATGGCTTAGAAAGTTGTAGAAGTCGGTAGATCCAGTCTGATTCAACCTAGTGTCTCAGGACTTGTGGAAGCTGATGACAAGGAAGGATGAAGCAGAAACAGTAGGAGGACAGGATGTAGACAGGCAAAAGACAGCCAAATGAATCCAATTCAAGTCCTCCGACAGACCCTGGGAACTGCAGTGAATGCAACAGGAGAGTGAGGAATTAGATGAACGAGCCAGCATCAGCAGAAGGCGAAGGGCCAAAGGGTATTTAACTTTGCTCAGTATCTCTCTCATATACGAAGCCTGTGACACCAAGCATAACATTTGTTCTATGTCGGTTATAGAACTCTTGATGTAGATATAAATTGCTATCTATACATGGCACTTTTGCGTTTTTTTTTTAGTTTTTTAATAGACTTTTACTGATAATGTGAATATACATCTGGGTTGGCCATCTTTACCTTCATAAATTGACATTTCCTCCAGAAATTAAAAACCAAAAAGAGGTTTGTGATTAAAAGGTTTCACAATCAACTATCAAAAGATTATAGTTTTTAATCTTTTCTGCTTTCCTTGCCATTGAAGTTTTTCTGCTTTTGTTGTTGTTGTGTTCTTTGTTGTCCTAGGTTTATGTAATGGTTTTTTTGTAAATACAGGAGGGGTGTATCTATAGAGACAGTGACTGTGTCAATGATTTCTTAATCTTATGAAAGTGGATGTTGAGGGGAAGTGAAGAGCTAATAATATTGAATATAAGGAGAAAAAAATGTTCTAAGGTTGGTTGTACCAATCTTCCTAATATAATTAAACCATAGACTTGTATGATATATGAATTATATTTCAATAAAGCTGTTATGAAAAGAGGGGAAGGAACCAGGCCAGGAGAGTGACTTCCACCCACTTCTTTCTTAAATTTAGTTGCCCTTTGATAAAGCATATCTTTCTAAGGCTAAATTTCCAGCAAAGATAAATATGAAGTTTATCTAAAATAAAGGTTAATTAAGCAATGTTTGTCCTTAGCTTATTGAGTTAACTCTTAATATCATATAAATGTATTTCTAGATAATCTTTATTGGGACATGATATATTTTTATAAATCTTCAAAATAATATAATAACATTTGATTTGATATATTTCAAATATTTTTCTATGATGGGTATTGATTGGTATGTTTTCTCTTGAGATGCCTGGTTTTTGGAATTGGAATGATATTACTTGTATGCAGTAATATTCTGAAATATTCATGTACAATTAATATTATTTTGTATTGAAAGTTGCAAAATTTAACCAGTAAAGCAATTTTGACAGAGATTTGTGTGTATGTTCATATGTATTTACAGAGAAATTTAAAAGTAAAAATGATAATATCTTCATAAAACTATAAACACAGAGATATTTTGATTTTTTAAAGAAAATTTTGGTAGCACTTGTGTTTCAGAAAACATTAATTTCATTTTAATTTATCAATTTAAGTGCATGAGGTTTTTGTGATAGTCTCTTAAAATGTCTATAGGAGAAAATTAGAGTAGCATTCACTCTTGTCAATCTTGATATGAATAATTGTATCATCTCATTGTTTTTCTCTATGCTTGTTCTACCTTTTATCAATCCAAGTAAGTTTCATCAGTTATATTTTTAAGTTTAAAAAATAATCAACCTTTGGAATTGGAGATGTATATATTTTTTTCTGATTTAATTTTTTTGATTTATCTAAGTATTCATTTTTCTTTCCTTATGTCATTTCCATTGGGGTTTAATTTGCTGGAGTATGTGGTTTTAATGTGTAGTAGGGTCGAAGCTTGATTGCAGATTCTTCACACTTTTCTGTGTTGCTTGCCGTTAACGTTGAGTGTGACTCTCGGTGACTTGAATGACTCTTGTAGCACTGCATGCTAGGGTTTCTCAGGTTCTAATTTTTCTGGTTACCATGAAGTCAATTCAAACTCACATTGAGCACCTCAGACAGTACTATCTCCTTGGGTTTCCAGGGCTGTAGCCATCTTTAAAGCAGGCTGCTAGATATTTGGCCTATGGAGTGACCAGTGGGTCTCCATGGTCAACCCTGTCTTTGTTAAAAGAGGAATATTTCATCTTTACACCCTCAGCAATTCTTTCTTTTCATCGGTAAGTATTTCACTCTGTTGCTATTCCTCTGAGCATTGGTATAACAAAGACCCCAGATCCTGATTTATTCTTCTCTTATTTGATACCATTAAAATTTTTATATTCAATTCCATATTTCAATTACAATACACTGTAAAGAGATGCTGCTAATGGGGATTGTTTCAAATAATGAACTTTACCGAATTCCAAAGCAGTTGCCTTCTAATCAATTGAAATTCATTTGAGATAAGCTTAAGAATTTTTGCTGAGGACATACACATTCAATATAGGGAAAACTCTGTAGAAGTGTGAATTAGGAGAAGAATACAAGAAATTGTGAATTATGCATTATTGGAAAGCAACATGGGATAAAGAGTGGTTTAAGGAAAGTCACTGGGCATATGCACATTAGTTAAGGATATAAAGTCAAAGGGAAAAGCAGTATACATATACAGGAAATAGATAAGGCATTTGGCTTAAAGTCAAGTCTAGGGGAGAAATATGCAGATATTTTATAGGGCATATTTGAATGACTTTGTCTTCAATAAAACATATATTCCATACTATGAAGATGAAGGAAATTTAGCTCACATGGGAAAATCAATTTTCAGTGACACATGAAGCCAGATTCAGAAGAGTATTGAAGGTTTGATTATAGAGATGAATGGACAGGAGGATTAGGTGAGGACCAATAACATGATTGACAGAAAATATGGGAATTACTTTCTCAATGAGGATGTGCATTAGAATAATAGAAATCACTTGCAAACTATCTAAGATCATCACATGGCATAATTAATAAATTTTAATAATTAATATTATATTATATTGTAGATAAATTAATAATTAATAATTTTTCATAAAATAATGTATGAACGGCATTGTTATAATAATACTGTTGATGGGGAACACAAAACTGTGTAATTGGCTTATTATATAAATTCTGATTGAATCCCAGCTGGTCCAAACAGTTAAGCACTTACATACTACCTGAAAAAAAAAAGAGAGAACACTCCTCCTCTCCAAACATAAGATACCTCAGAGAGAGGCCTTAATGCTCTTATTCTGAAAACCTTTAAAAACCTATGGGCAGTCTTTCTCTGCACACATGGAATCCTTAGGTATTGGACCAAATTTCCCAGGCAATGAACAATAGCAATTGATGTGGCTAAAAGACAGAGTTGGACTTTGAACACAGTTGGTTTGTCTTCAATGTTTCTATAACCCTTGTGTTATACTGCTACTCTAAAAGCAGAGAGAGCATTTTTGTTTAAAATATTGTTGATTAAACTGAAAATAAGTCATTTCTGTAATTGCATAATAGAAGCTGCACTCAATCAGACTGCTTCAACTGTATTGTGATGCTTCTGACTGATATTTAATTTCAAATTTTAAAGTATTTTCTGCAGTGTTGATAGGTGTATGGGTGACTATGAAGTAATTAAGAACTTTTAAGATGTTGACAGTTATACCTTGATAGGAATTTGGTCTAGGAAAAGGTTGAAATAGAAATTTATTGCTACCTTCTTAGAAAATTGACCTTGTATAACTTAATGGACAGACACTAGCTGAAATAAACACATTGTGATAGGCATTTAATGTATTAATTTCCATTAATCCAGGTCTAAATTATGAAAAACAGTAAATGAGTTTTCCTTTGCATTTATCTCTGAGTTTTTACATATATAAAATGCAGATAAGTAATGAAATCTTTTTTTCACTGCATGCTTTGTTTTTCTTTTTTTTATTTAATAGTCTTTACTATGTTCCATGCTATCAAAAATAACATCCCTGGAGGGATGAATTTGTGAAGCCCTGCAGGACATGGTGAACAAATCCTCCTTGTAATAGATTGTTTCTCATGGAGAATGAAGCTGAGAAAACACAAAATGATAAAAATGTATTTTAAAGTTGTCACAAAAGTGAACATCTGAGTAAGAAAATCTCATCTCTCCCCACTATGCCAATTTTCTTACAAAAAAATAAAGTACTTTAACAAATGGCATGATAAATCCCCAAAGTAAAACTCACTATTTTATTTTAAAGAACAGTTAGAGATCATCACCAGAGTCAGTTTCCTTTACTTAAAACAAGGAAAGTGCAGAGGATGTGTTGGTTGTAACTATTTTTGCTCTCTAGTTTTCTTCTCTACATCCAAATGTGCATCACCGTCTCCGACTGCATACTGTGCTGATCAACACAATCCACCACCCTTATTAAAGCTTTCCCTGTTAAGCTTGGTATGATCAATGCAAAACTATTTTTCCTTCGGATGTGCATTTTTTAACCTCCCTCCTTCCTAAGTGGAATGAGACACCAGTTGATCATAAAACTCACATAAAAACTACAATAGAATTATTTTCTTTCTCTGTATTTCTTGAAGTCTAGTTATTTCAGGAAATTCAGGAAAAAATACTGAAGCTTATGGAGACATATCCAACCCAAACTGGAAGTGAGTTCTTCTCTTTTCTCTTTCTGCCACTGTGAAGGAAGTCCACACACAAAAATAGAGTCTCATTAGATAATAAGGGCTCATATACTGATAGTTATAGTAATTGTGCTTTTTATTTCTACCACTTCAGGACAAGACCTCATCTTCATGGATTAATTTAGATTTTCTTTTTATTCCCCCCCTCACTCTACTACTGAGTGTGTAGTGGGTACCTCGTGTCCTGCTTCCCACAGGTGAACAGTTTGAGCTCACAGGCTCCTCAGCAGAAGAAAGCTGAGCTAGTCTCTTTCGTAAAAAGTCAAGTCTCAGAAACAGTTTTACTGTTGACTCTGGGGTTGCAATTACTTGGAATTGACTGGATAGGATTTAGTGTGTTTTGTTTGGGGTTAGTACCAGAAACTTGGAAATTTACAAAAATCAATCTGTACTGTGCACGTGAATCATATGGGAAAGAAGCACCCTAAGTCCTTTAATGACCATGAGATTGAACTGTCCTTTTGCTCAGAACAGCTCAGCACATGATAAATAGATGTCTCATATATATGTACATATATATACACACTTGTATATATTCTTTCTCATTTGCGTTCCTACACACACACGCGCACATGCACACACACATACTATATCCTTGGCCTTTTTGTTAAAGCAATTGAGTTTTGTTTTGTTTTGGGTCATCCCTGTCCTCTGGTGGTGGGAGTAGAAGGCTCAGTCTTTGCTCCATGGAGCTGGAATTGAACCTCCATCCCAGTGGGCCGCAGTCCCGCACACAACCACTGTGCCACCAGGGCTCAGCCCGCAATTGAGTTTTTAAATGATCTAATCTTGAAGTTAGTTCTTGGCAGGGATGTGATGCTGTATCATAATGTTTCACATAGTATGGCATCGTAGGTAGTTGGCAACGTATTATTGGGAACCAGCATACGACTTAATAAAATAAACAAACATGATATCCTTGTTATTTTATTTTAAAAAAAAAAATCTCACTTTTATCTGTAGTATAGTTTGCTCCCATGAAGCCTTAGCTTTAAGTGAAACGTTTAAGATCATCAGAGTTCTGTAATATGCTGGATCATTAATACTTTTAAAAAAATTAGAAGGAGGAAGAGAGATCTGAAAATGTTTCAGAAAGAAAAACACTATACTGGAGAAAAACTCATCCAAAAGCTTGGGAGGTAGCTATGTTTGAAGTAGCAAAATTAATTTCTTTCCAAAAATAATTGTCATCAAAGCATTTCTTAGGAGCCTTTCATTAAGATTAGTTGGCAGAATGAGGAAATACACTTTAATAAATAACCTATTAATAAATTATCTTTACATTCACACTTTTCTTACAGATGACCACCATTAGCAAATCATAAATTGAAAGGGGGAAAAAGTCAGTACACAAGATCGATGCATAGCAAAACATTAATTTAGTAATATTTAGCTTTTGAGCTTGAGCAATTTGATACTACCAAATATCACAGAAGATAATAGTGAAAAGGCCAAAGAGATTATTCATTTAGGTTTAGAACAGAGAGAGTATTATGTTGGTGTTAGATCTAGTTGGAAAAGCAACTCAGAAATATGAATACTTGCACATGGTAGTAAGCTTAGAAGTCTAGAGATTTTGATGGGGAGAAGTTTCATCTTGAGCTGCTAGTCAATACTAGAAAAGCAAATGCAACAGCCTGGGAAGAGAATATACGGCACTGCCCTCAAGTCAATGCTGTGACTCGTGGTGAAACCCTGTGTGTTTCAGAATAGCTGTTTGCTGAGTAAAAAGCCCGTCCTCCTGCGGCCCTGCTGGTGCTTTCGACTTGCGGACCATGCTGATCACACACCGCCCAATGTGTAAGCACTGAACCAGCAGGACAATCTATAAATATAATCAGTATATTCATAGGGGGCTACCACAAAGTTCAGGCTGGATTCAGAAGAGCATGTGGAACAAGGAATGTAATTTCTGATGTCAGACAGATCCTGGCTGAAAACAGCTACCACAAAAATGCTTCCTATTGTTTCATTGACAATGCAAAGGCATTTAATTTTTTTGGATTTTAACAAATTATGGTTAGTCTTGAGAAGAGTGGAAATTCCAAAATGCTAAGAGTGCTCATGAGGAAGGAGATATTTTATAATAAATGTTGAAGAATAAAATTATTGAGCCATAATATGTTACTTTTGTATCTAAATAAAGCATATACAGTCGTATGACTAATAGAAAAAATGTACTTCTAATTAAACAACAAATCTAAAATAATTATGGCAAAATCTCACAATGATTGAAAAAGGCATAACACATTAAAAATAGAAAATATGTTTAAAAGATTTATGATAAAAATTTAATTCCTCAAAATTAATTAAATATAAATAAAAACTTCAAAAGAAAATTGAGCAAAGACCTTAAGGGAATCTCATAATGGGGGAAGGGGAATAGCACTGATCTAATATATCTGTGACTTTTAAATTTCTAACAAGTGAGCAAAAGAAAGAGATTGATGCTAGAGAAAGCATTTTGATTACTCTAACCGTGGGTATATTCTTCATATCATTGACAACTGAGATAAAATTGCTGGCATTGAGGCTCAATGAGAATCAATGAAGTATTTTGTTACTTGTGACATAGTGGTTTTGCATTGGGCTGTAATCAACAAAATCCATTGTTTGCAATCACCAACTATTCTGTAGGAGAAAGACAGGGTTTATACTTCCATAAAGAGTTAGACCCTCAGACACTCACAAGGGCATTCTACCCTACCCTTTAGGACCTCGATATCAACTTGATGGCAGTGAGTTTGTCTTCTGGTTTGGTCTGATTTGGTATAGTTAGTAGTAAGTGATGACACTCTTTATATGACCATGGAAACTACTGGGAAGACTGACAGTGAAGTCAATGGACTATATCAGAGTTTATGTTTGTCTGAGTCTATTTTAATTTTCTCATTCTTATTATACCATACTCTCAAGATATATCCTATGTCATGGCTGTCATGGCTATATCTCCTCCAGAAGAAGGAAGAAGAAAAATGGAACTGCTTTGTGAAGGAAAACAACCTCCTCTCAGGAAAATTATATCAGAACTCTCTATACAGTCACAATCCTGGTACTTGACCACCTCATGTTTTAGCTCAATGAAATGCTCTTTTCAGTGATCGCTCTCATAAGGGTTGACATTGAGCAGGGCTATGTTCTTAGATTGGGGGTAGACTTCACTGCAATCCCAAACTCCATTTAAATATCTATTACTTATATGTGTCTCTGATTTCCTTTAGAGACTTCATTCTATATGATAGAGAACATTATCAGTCAATCCCCTAGAGCATAAGGTAATTCTATTGATAGTGTCATTAATTTGTGTAATGGTAAAGAATTTAACACACTGTTGAGAAAAGGAAATTATAAAAGTTTAGGCTATCGCTGAACACCATTAAATGAATAGCTTGTGAAGATTAAATTCTGAAGTGACTAAGTGCATTTAAACTAACAACAGGGGTTGCTAATAGTGCAAAATTTCGGATAACATGCTATCAGATTAGCATGGGTCACAATAATGGAATGATGGCATTAACAAGCCAATATATGGTGTGGGACACCTTTTACTGAAAACCCTCAAAGCAAGGGAGCCGAACCCATGTCTAATCAGCTAATTCCATTGTCTGTGGAATAGTAGTCTTCTGTTTCTCCTCACACTGAGGGGTTTCAACTTGAAGTCCAGGGCCACAGGTGAATGTGAAGTTGAGCTCAATTAGTGGAGTTTTCACTTTGACGACTTCCACTGTGGCCTGTGCATGAGGATGCATGCCTGGAAAGGACAGAGTCTAATGCCCCAGTAGTTTAAAGCACAGGGTCTGAGGCTGGATAGAACCCAGGTCAAGTGTCTTATTATGAACATAGAACAAGTTCCCTCTCCCTTTGCTTCTATATAGGTATTGTTAAACTTTTTTTCCTGGTCGGAGCCTGCTCCTCCATTTACCCAGCAATAGAAATGTAAACACATCAGAAATATGGATGCCCCCTTCCTGCTGTCTTGGCTTAACTTAGCAATCTTATAGTAATGTCTTGGATTTGAGTGGATCTATCATGTTTGATGGCAACAATTAATGTTCTTCTCCATTTTCCCCCTTATTGAAGGAATGATCCCTGCTGTTGTGAGTTAGCTCTAAGTGGTTTTCAAATACACATATGGATGGGATGATATATGGTTCATTGACACAAGGCAGATTCACGACCTCATTTCTTGAGAGACTGGGTTAAAAGATTATATGAGAACAAAAATCTTTCTCTTTCTCCTTTATCCTTATAGTAATGGACTCATGCACTATTTATCCTTTTATGATTGACTAACTTTACTCAACAGAATGGTTTCCAGAACCTTCCATGTCCTGAGGTGTTTCATGCTTCTGTCACTGTTTTCAGACCTGATTAATATTCCATTGTACATATGTGTCATCATTTCCTTTTCCATTCTTCTTTTGAAGGGCACTTGGGCAATTGCCAGCTTCATGGTTTGAACTGCTGCAATGAAAATGGGAGAGCACACATGTGTTCATGTTCAGTCTCTGACTTCTTTGGGACATACAGTAGTAGAATTGCTGGATTCTAGGAACTACCCATTCCCAGTTGTTTTAGTTAGCACCACATCCCTCTCCATAGGGGTTGATTTCCTGACTTTATAATGACCTTCTGCTTTCTTTATGACTATGGTCTTGATGTTCTCTCATAGCTTATCTGATCTGTCCTTCATCTTCAATGTGTCAAATTGGTCATAGAGATATTCTTGAAAATTGGATGAGATATACTCAAGGTTGTATTTTGGATCCCGTGGGTTTTAGTTTTCTTCAGATGCAACCTGAATTTGCCTATGAGTAATGACTGGTCTTTTCCACCGTCAGTCCCCGGCCTGGTGTTAGTGACCGAGTTTTTCTCATGGCGTTTCCAACAGATATGACCACTTTGATTTCCGGGAGAAGTTGACAGTAGAGTTATGTTTTGTGTTATTAAAAAAATACGTTTGCCAAGAGCAAGTCCTTGTCTTGCAAAATTCTATCACGTGATCTCCAGCTTCATTTCCTTTCCCAAGATCATATTTTCCAGTTACTGTTCCTCTTTGTTTCCCACATTCGCATCCAATTGCCAGTAATCAACAATGCATCTTGATTGCATGTTTGATCAATTTCTGACTGAATATATGAGTAGCATGCTCTTTTTGGACATGTCAACTTTTAGAATAGATTTTAATCTCTTATGCAATTTTATATACAGGAAATATATTTACCCCACAATTAGGACTGAAACTATATTGAAAGTCTAACATTCTGTCATTTGTTTATATGAAAATATTCACTTGCTCTGTTATCCCTCATTTTTGCCTTCCTGGTTTGCATCTAAGTTTTATGTAAATAAAATTACCTATAGAAAGTTGTGGGTGTTCTCACAGAAAAACACAATATTTATTATATACTTTTAAAATGCACCAAACTGTAGCCAGCTGTCCTATATAATACCTTGTTTATTTTTCATGATAGAAACACAGCCCAATAAATATCTGAAATACAGACAGTAAAATCATAGAAATGTATTATCACCAGCAGTGTCAGATTACCTGATAAACAAGGAAAGCAAATTAAAGATGTGGTAAAAACCCACTTGAAAAATATCACTACAGAGTAGTGAGTAAACCCAATTAGTCTATGTCTGCTTTGTTTATTAAGGAACCATTTTTGACTCCTGAGAAAGTTTCTTTTACTCAAAACAGAAGCGAAGATGATGGTCAACAAATCAAATTCCATATCAGAATCAAATGAAAGAAAAAAGTTGAGTTACCTACTCTTAGATGTTAATAATGAATTTTAATTGCATGTGAATTATTGACATTTAAAATATATTTATGGATGTTTTTCTTTTCATTTACCTTACTATACGATATGTGTCTATGTGTAAATTGCACACATTTTATGGGTTAAAATAAATCTTTGCCAAATAAGCCTGCTGATTACATTAGGCTTATAAAAATATGAGTCCATTGCATAAGAATTGATCTTTTATAATCTAATTCACTGTCAGTGAACAGGGTACAGTAGACAACCATTCTTTTTATATTTCTAAGATTTTCACTATGACTTGCTTATTCAGAACCTTGATGTTTTCCTCCTTCACAAATTTTTACAACTTTTATTTAGCAATATATGTAATGTGTTTTTTATAAAATAAATCAACTATTCATTTTAGAGTACATTTCCAATAACTAGTGGTTGAAAGAAATCATCTGTCTTATTATGTCAGATTTTCTACCCTCATACCCTAGGGGGATGTTCTGAATCATTAGTTTATAATCAGTTTTTGTTTTCAATTAAGCATTAGCCATGTGAATGAGTCAGAGAAAAATGGGATTTTGTTTTTGGTCTTCCAAAAAAATAATTTATGGAAATAATACTTAGCAAACCAGATGATAGGCTAACACAAATAAATTTAATTCAAAATGTTTCATTATAAACTTTTCAAAAATTCATTACTTTTAGAAAAGAGTAAACTTGAATTATGAATATTGCAATCAAAATATTGATTAAGTAATTGTCATATTTCCAGATTTCATGAAGTATAATATTCCAATTGCTTTTGACTAATAACTTCTATAATTTCTTTCTTTTGCTATTAATCAAATCAATCAAATAATTAAATGTGTGTGTTTGTGAGAATGTTTCTAGTTTTATGTGTGTGTTGCAGTCTGTAATACATTTTTAGACATTCACCAGCTAGAGTTAGAATCTAAACTAACACAAATATCAGATCAAAAATGAACATGACACTCACCAAAAGACTTTCCTTTGGCTTATCTAAAACATAAGCCTAGTAATCGTTGTTCTTAATTAGTAAGTTCAGCAATATTCTTGTGTCATTATATTCATTTCTAAGTAAGCTAACATACAGTTTTAAAGTAGTTCTCAATAAGACTTTGTTATTGATTGATTTAGGGTAACAGTTTTATCTGTATTTATGTAGGTACAAGTATGATGAATGTATTGAATGACAAAATGCTATTTAGAATCAGTAACTACAAATATACAAATGTATAATATGCTAAATGTGTGTCCCTATGCATCTGTAATGTACTACCTGGTGCTGGTGCAGGTGGCATAGAGACAATAACCGTTGGTACACCGGACTGAACCACAGCCTGGTCCTGCGCCACCTTCTCCATTCTTCCCATGCTCAGCCCATTCTTGCAGCTCAGACGTCCATTGAACTTGACAAGGGTTTTCCTCTTTTAACTGCCTCTCTACGTTAGCAAACAGGATGCCTCCTCCAGGGACTGGCAACTCTTGACAACATCGCCAAGGTGTGTAAGAGGAAATATGCCATCCTTGCCCCTAAGGAGTCCTGTGGCCATACTAGTATATAATAAGTAGCTTATTAAATATTATATATACATACAAATACATATATACAAACAGTAGCAAGCATTACTATTTATTTAATGCCAATTTATGATAATTGACAACTAAACTCTAACACTCTGTCTTTCTCTCAGAAATTGAAACGAACCCAAACAACTCAATTAAAAGTAGGCCTTTTGGGGAAAAAAAATCCTTTATATTGTAAACCATTTTTGGATACTGAGTCTTTTATGTACATTAAAGTCTTCTATAAAACCTTTTAAAATAAATCACTACTGTAGGAAAAGACATGAAATAATGATAATGAAAAATATAATAATAGAAAATGAAAGACATAGATGAGTTAACAAAAGAGTGGATATTTGGACTTCAAGGAAGACTTTAGGTAGACCTTCCCCACAGATTATGTACTTAATATATAAAACCAGCATTAATTGCATTAATTATACGAGGACCCATTAGAGATTAAGGGTGTGATCATTAATTATTATACGCATAAAGTTATAAACTCAGAATGGTTAGGGAACTCAGATCATATTGTCATTTACAAATACATCTCCAAACAGTTCCCATTATAACACATATGTAGCCTGCCAGTTTTGTCTACATAGTTTTTTCAGTCTATCTTGTTATTGTTTTCATTACGGCTTAGTAATAATACAATATGAAAGGAAATAATAGGATTCACCCCTATAGTTGGCCTAGAACTCTCCTCTATCATGATATTCCCAATATGGTAACTTAGATGAAAACTTTGAGGACATAGCATTAAAGATGGTGGATCCACAAACCTAAATTGGCATATGCAACATGAATAGATGTGCATGACGGACAATTCCTTTTTGGTTTGGGTAATAATGTGTTTGGAAGTTGGTTAAACAGCTGTTATTGCCTTTATCAGCATACAGTTTTCCCTCAATACAAGAGGCAATCATTGCTGGGGAATTGAGTGAACATAAGAGCAAAAATTTTGTTGGCTATTTTGATGACCAGAGATGAAATAGAAAATGTGTATCATATTGGAAATGTCAAAGGACATTTTATCTCTGATATGGAAATCAGGAAGGCACAGTTGAATGGAGAGAAAATTAAAAGGAGCCAAGAATGAGAAGCAATCACACCAGATAATTCTTTTGTTTTTTCTACAAAGGGATGCAGGGGTTGGGATTATCACTTTAAAACATGACACTATTGTAGGACATATACTAGAAGTGTACGTTTTTCATCACTATACACATTAATGATCATGCAAGTGATTAATGCTTCAAATCTGTATATGTTCTAATATTGTTGACACCAGATAGAGTGTAATTCGGAAGAAAATTGTAAACTAAATCCTGATATAATGACTTGCTTACATCTAAATGTCAACACCTTAGCCATAACTAAGTCCCAAAAGATCATGGGGAACTAACAAACTACATAAAACTACAGCGAGTATATATTATATAAGTGTGTGTGTCATGATTAATATAAATTCTGGTATTATATGAATTAAATGCTTTTCAAACAATAGCCATTTTTAATAGTATTTTAACAGCTTCTTAAAATATTCAATAGTTTACAGAAGCCAGTAGGTGTCTCTCCTGTCCCACATTTTTTTAGTGTAATAACCTTAAAAAGCTACTGGGTATTGAAAGCAATCAATTTATAATGGCCACCAAAGTAAAAATGGTGATATCACTTAATTCAGAATATATTTTATAGAAAGGGAGAACAGGTTTGTTTATTATTCATAAATATACACAAAATATAATCCATATCCTATAGAGCGGAGCATAGAAACCTGTTGCACTGTGAAATGCATTTGAAGATCTTAAATTTTGTATTTGTAGCTTCATTAGTTCTGTTACGTTAATGGACCTCTTTACATATACTAATTATCAGTTATCTTTGTAAATAATTAGAAATGGTTGCGTTATCTGTTTACATATTTGAAGGTGGCAAAACATTAACATTTCATCATATTTCAAAATATTTCATCCTGCTGAGATCCCAGAGTGGTAACAAGGATCTCCTCTCAGAAACTATGCAAGCTGGTGGTCAATGAAGCTCATCCAGCACACCACTGAAGAAAGTTCCAACAAGCTCTTTCTGAAAAGTCACAGCTACCAAAGACCTCTTGGGCACAGTTGTACTCAGAGAAACATGAGTTCAAGATGATTCAAACTGACTGATGACACAGATTTGGATTTTTTCCCTTTAGTACCTTTCTTGATAATATTGTCACTTAATTTTTGTATTCCTAATGTCTCCTTTAATCAATCAATGAAGGAGGGGCTGAGCCTCAGTAGCTTAGTGGTTGTGTGTGGGAGTATGGCCCACTGGATTGGTGGTTCAAATCCAGCAGCAGCTCTTCAGGAGCAAGGCTGGACCTCCTACTCCCACCAGAAAGCAGTGATGCCTCCCCCAAAAATAATCTACGAAGGTATTCACTCATACAGCAGAGTAGCAAACAGGTTCATGTGCAAGTAAAGAGAAGCTTTACTTCTGTGCTTGTTCAAAAAGTGCCTAAATGCATCCTCTGAGTCCAAGTTTATTACTAAACACCAGAGAGCTAGTACATTGGGAAATGAAGTAAAAAGAGTAAAAAAAAGTATCAAGTATATTTTTTAAAAAGTTAAATATAATTAAGTATATTTTATGAATAAAGCAGACTTAAGTATGCCATCTCACTAATGTGGGAGGCCTACTGCTGTAATACTTATGCAGCAGACAATTCAAAGCCACCATGAGCTTGACTGGTTTTCAATTACCTTAACCAGTTGCAGTCTCAGAAAAACCACAGGGGGTCACTCAGAGTCAGCATTGACTCTAGGCAAGGAATTTGAGAGACATCATTAATATCCTATGCAAGTATAATTTTGATAAAGATACACTTCACTGTGCTCATAAAGTACAAAAACCAAGATGCAATTATTTAAACAGAGCGAGGAGATACTGTATGATTCAAAATCAGTGAACCTGTGCTTCGGAGTTATATCATTTCACTGTCCTTATTCAATTTGCATGATAAGCAAATTATCTAAGAAACTATAGTACCTGAAGTGGAAGGGAGCATCAAGAGTCAAGGAAGACCAAGAGCTTGCGATGTGCATATGACACAACAATGCTGCTGAAACAAAGAAAGCTTGATGAAGGTAAAATTCAGAAGCCCTGATATAGACTACAACTCAGTGTATGTGGTTGTTGTTAGAGCCTGTAATGGTTGAGGGGCACCAACATGGTTCCACTCCATAGTGACACTCTGCAGAGTCCAGTCCTGCACCACCTTCAGAATGTTCCAAAACCTCATCTCACTGTTGAGGCCATTGGGTCAATCCAGCCCCTCGAGGGTCTTTGTCTTTTTCATAGCACCTCCCCTTTACCAAGCATGTTGAATATCTCTAAGGACTGTGCTCTCCTGAACACATGTCCAAAATATTTAAAACAATTTTTCCATCCTTGACCTCAAAGAGCACTCTGTCCTCATTTCACTCAAGACAATTTCTTGGTTCTTCTAGCAGTCCATGGTACTTTCAATATTCTTCTCCAGCACCACAGTTCAAATACATTGATTCTTCATCCCGATTCAATGTCAAATCTATACATGCTTTTAAGGCAGTGGAGAATACTATGGCTTGGGTCAGCTGCACTCTGGTCTTGTACTGCAGATCGACCTAATCTCAATTTTTTTTTTCCATGAACACTCATTGTGGATCCAAGTAAAATAAAATCCTTGAAAATTTCAATTTTGCCACTATTTATCATGACATAAACTATTGGTCCAGTTTTGAGCATTTTGATCTTCCTTAAATTGAGTTGTAATCTATGCTGAAGAGCATAATTCTTGATCCTCATCAATAAGTGTTTCTCTTCCCTTTCAGTAAGCGAAGTTATATCATCTGTATATCACAGGTTATTCCTATAATCCAGCTTCTCAAACCGAATGTCTGTCAGTTTGTAAAACTGTGGTAGCTTGTGTGTTACTTTGATGCTGGAAGATTTGACACTATTATTTCAAATGCTATCAGGTCATCCACAGTGAGTATGTTTCAGGACAGCCCTGACTATGAACAAATGACAAAGACAGAAATGACTGCCTACTTTGGAGGAAATAGCTGTTGAAACTCTTCTGCATAACTTTGAAACACTGTGAGATAGTGAAGGCCTACTGAATGGAACCAGAACATTGTTGGAGATAGAGCCAGAAGATGAACTCTGGATCTGGAGGCATAGGGAATGTGACTGGGGAGGAACTGTTTTCTCAGAGTGGAATTAACCATGCTGACATAGATAGTAAAGCATGTAGGAGTGGACCCTTCAGGATCTTCATTTGCTGATGCTAAGGAATCAAGGTTTGAAGAAACAGCTACAAAACTCTTCTGTTGACCAGAATGTGGAATAATAGAGCTACTCTACCATGCTTATGTTGCTCTTCTCCTTTCACAACTGTCTCTTGAAGCTTGACTATTCAGGGAATTTGAGGTCCAGAACAACTCCACCCTTGGAGCTTCTCCTTTGCTTTTGAGATAACCTATTTTATGCCAAATATGTTAGTCTGGGTTGACTAGAGAAACAAATTCATCGACACTCAGATGTGGATAATAAAGAACGTTATATTGAAGAGTAATTATATATTACAGAAACATCCCAGCCCATTTCAGATCAAGGCCGTAAGTCTGATATTAGCCCATAATTTCCTCTTTAGACTTATGCATCCACATGCAATGATGCTGAATACTGGTGGAACCCAGGTCAGGTAGAAGGTCCTGTGGATCCAGTAGCAGTTGAAGCATCTCAACCCTGGTATGGGTCTCCATGGGTCTCCTCCATCTCTGAATGTTTCAACATCAGGAAAGGGGGAAAGCAGAGAGAGTGGGTCTAGTGTCCAGTGAACTATTTATCTTTGTCTTGCCTCCAAATGAGGCCATCAAGCTGTGACCTGACTGACAGACTAGATTCCACCCCTTCACTCAAGTAGACAAGAGATTATGTAAATGCTACCCCCAATAGAGGGTAATCATCATGACTGCCTTTAAAAATCTATTACAGCTGACTGATGTCATTCACCTAGACTCTCCCCCACGTTTTATGGTACATTTGGGGAATAACAAAGACTCTGGCTAGAACTATCTTAATCAATTCACTTCTGTACAATAATATTGTTCTTGTAGTTCTGTAAGGGCAAGCAAATAAAGTTTAAGTATGTATGCCTTTGTCTCACTTCACTTTTGTTGTTGTACACATGGCTCAATTTTAGTAAGAAGATCTTGCTAAGTCTTTGCTATTATTCTATCTCTGAGGAATGACAGAAAGATTCCTAATTGATGTAATTTGCCTTATTTTTTAAATTGCCCTTTATTTTATTCCTTTTCTGTTTTATTAGAACATGTAGATAATTATAAATTTTGGATTCAATTCCCACAGGGTCAATTAAGTTTGTTTTTTCTACATGGCTAAGAGATGAACTACTAACATTGATTTCCCATCTTATAATTCCATAGAGAAGAGACAAAGGCATGGAGATAATTCTGCTCACCTCATTAGCCCAATAGACGCATGGAACACATGTTTCTATTCACTTTTGGACATTCCCAAACTGTGTGACATTAATACAAGACACTGGTAATTTTAATGCTCAGTTTTCTCAATAGCAAATTAAAAGTAGCATTTAACTAGCATTTAACATTCAACTTATCATCTTAGTTATTGTAAGGTATAAGATAGTATAAGCATTTTAATACCATGAATGATGCCACACAATACATACTTCTCAACAATAATCGAAATATACCCCAAATTATCATTTTTAAATTATTGCCAGTAACATTAGAAAATACCGGGTGCATAGTTTATTAATTATGTTATTAGTTATAATGGACTCAACGGATTAAAATACCTATCATTTGTCTAATATTACATATTTAATGGTTCAAATTCTCATCAGTTTTATTCAGAATTTAAAAGCACTTGAAAGACAGCAAAAATAATTTTATTCCCAGAAAAATCGTTATAAAAATTTGAAGGCCCTGATTGATTATAGGACAAAATAATGCAGTCAACTCTATAATGATTATCATTAGCTTACAGCTTTGATATGTAGTTTATGGATTATGTATTATCATCTAGCTAGAACAGTCATCTCATGGTGAAGAGAACTTCTTGTGTTGGCTTCAGAAACTTTAACTCTTTCCAGGAGTAAACCGCTCCATCTTTCTTGCCCAGAGTGGCTGGTGGTTTCAAACTGCTGATTTTGTGGTTAGCAACCCACTGTGTAACCACTGCAGACTGCCACCACCGGTCAAAATTGACTTCATGACAGTTAGTGCTTTCTATTTTTTTAAATAACAGTTCTAAAAGATCTATGAAAAATAAAATCAGAAAGTATTGAATTCAATCACTGAAAAGAGCTTGTTTCTTAAGGAGTTTGGCTAATGATAACATGGAAATAATAATTTTTCTGAGTAAAACTGAAAGTAGTATATAGTTAGAATATATTAGAAATATGTAATGTAGGTAGGAATAATATATACTAAAAATAATCCAAAAGAAGGTGTTACAAAATAAAACCATATATACTTATAAAGTCTGCTTCTGCCTTACTTTAAAATCACAAACCCATTAAAGGAAAGATTTCAAGAGAACAGTTTTTTCTTGAGGTTTAAAATGAAAAGAGAGCAGTTTTTGACTCTCTTATTTAAAATACACATTTAATATTGAGGAACAAGCTCAGTTTTTTTTAAAAGGATACACATTGAAATAATTTAGAAGCATTGGTTTCTAAAACAAAACCATTTTTTTCTTATATTATCAGGTGTCTTGGCATATTAGCAGGAGTATATTCATTGTAGTGGTATGTTTTCTGAAGAAAATTTACATGTAACTCCTAATGAAGTATAGGTATTATTATTTTAAATGTTTCATATTTATAAAGCTGAAGATATAAGAAAATATTAAACTTGTATGAAATAACATATACTCGTATAAATTATACAGAATTACAGACTTGGTATAAGGGGTCCCTGTTGACGTTGTGGATACGTTGTAGGCTTTGGGTCAGCAGTTTGAAACTCCCAGAAGCTCTGGAGTGGGAGACGGGGCTTTCAGATCTGGGGTTCCACTTCTGGAGATTAATAGGGACAGTTTTACCAAGCCCTGCAGAGTCACTCTGAGTCCACGTTGACTCATGGATTTTTCTTGTTTTATTTTGTTTTTAAAGTTTTACTTGTCGTACTTCAGAAAGACAATGGGGGAACATAAGTTAATTATGATTGTCTTAATAATTTGAAGATGTAACTAACTTGATATCAGTGTTAGATGTAAAGACACCAATTGTAAAATATGGGTGTGCAAAAATGAAATAACCTGCTGATCTAGATGTAGCCAGGCAAAACTTACATAAAGACAATGAGGAAGTTGCCTTTCCCCCCTCTGTGGCTTTAAAATAACCCTCAGTTGAATGACTGCTTTATGTCTAGCTTCAATTTTTACACAAGCTAATACAAAAGCCAGAGGATGGCTGTCAGGAAGAATTGGCCCTGTGAGAGAGTATTTATATTGTGGAATACTAAAATGCAAACGCAAATCCAATGCGAATTTGTTTGTTGGTGAGCGGGTTGATTATCCAAGAAGACAGCATAATTTCATTTACTTCTAGGACAGTGGTTCTCAACCTTCCTAATGCCATGACCCTTTCATACAGGTCCTTCTGCTGGGGTGACCTCCCATCCATACAATTATTTTCTTTGCTACCTCATCACTATCATTATGCTCCCGTTATCAATTGGTCACCCTCTGTGAAAGGGTCATTCGGCCCCACCAAAGGGGTCGCAACACACAGGTGGAGAACCATGTTCTAGGGTGTTATTCACAGCATTTAAATGGCTACTGAAAACTAATTATGCATTTTGGGCATTCCAATACTAGCAACTTCTATGGGAATGTTGGTGAGTTATTCAAATCCCTTTCATGCATGTCTCTTTTGCCCTGGATTCACCCCTAATACCAGTACCCTTTTCAGGTCACTTTCCCTACAGATGCTTCAGTCCTGTGTCCCAGGGAGGTTCTTCTGGAGCTTGACCAATTAAGAGGTCATTTGGATACAGGTCTATGAAAATTACTAAAATATAGCTATAATAATTCTTTTCATTAACTACTCTTAAATTTTGCATCATCAAAGCGTGGGAGTTTTATGTATAGATTCTATCTTAATATTTTGACATTTTAAAATTATGTTATTCATAGTTTTCTTAGTTTTAACTATCACCATACATAATCATAATTGTATTGTATTTTATCAATGTATTATTAATAATATACATATAATTATAAACTCCACATCAGATATACCTCTAGACCCAATTCTTTGGTTTCTAAATGTATGATGAACTTGTTCTGTTAGAACAATGACTTTCTGTTTTATGTACAGGTTCTGCATGAGTCCAGTTAAGTGTTCTAGATTTTATTTCTCCCACATAACCTCCATAACATGGTGTAATGACTACAATCAAATACCTTTACATTGTCAATAAAACAGATAAGTGTTATTCCTTCCATTATCTGCTTTTAGCCAAGATCCATCTAATATCAGCTCTACAATACCTCATTTCAAGCCATTTTCTGAACCCGATTTTAGTATCTGGAAGATTTCATTGAACTACTGCTTTCTCATTATCGGCAAAAGTTCACTTGCTCATAAGCTTACTGTTTGCTGATGTTTTCAGATGTGGCAAAGCTGGCTCAGACCCACAGTCGTGCTATGCAGAACAGACAGGAACACTGCATGGTTCTAAGAAGGAGCCCTTGAATGCAGCCCTTAACATGCCAAGCCATCTAGTCAAGGTCCTTCCTCCTTTAACTGTCCCCTGCTTTGTCAAACATGATGTCCTTCCCCAGGACCCAGTCTCTCCTGATAATATGTTCAAAGTACGTAAGAAAGGCTTTGCCATCCTTGCTTCTCAGGAGCACCATTTCAGGGCTTGTTTCTTTCTTTCTTCTTAATGACATCTCCCTATAACTTCTATATTCACCTTTCATTGACTGGGAACCAAAACAGACATTTCCTAGTCAGTCGGTAGCTGTATTTCAATTTTTGGCGGCATATTTCAGGGCCACCTCTAGTGCTCTATACTTTGGCAGAAAACATTCCACTTTTTTCCCTCCGTATTCCTGAAACATTGTTCTTTTCCCCAGTACCCAGTGATATTTGTTTGTTTACTATAGCATTAACTGTTTACGACACCAGTCACTCCACAGGAGAAAAATGAGACTTTTTGCTACTGTAGAGATTTCCAACTTTGGAAACCCACAAGGCATTTGTATCATGTGTTATAGCATGTGTTATAAGGTGATTCTCCACCTTCCTAATCCTGCGACCCTGTAATACAGTTCCTCATGTAGTGGTGATCGCCCCCTCTCCACCATCAAATTACTTCACTTGCTACTTCAATACTATAATGTTGCTACTGTTATGAATCGACATATAAATATCTGATAGGCAGGATATATTTACATTGCTACAAATTGAACATAATTTAAGCACGTTGATTCATCAAAAAGTATGTAATTATATATTTTGAAATATTTCTGAGATGATAGCTCTAGGGGAGCAGAAAGCCCTGTCTTTCTCTCTGGGAGAGGAAGGTGGATTCAGATTGTTGACCTTGTGCTTAGTAGCTCAATGTATGACCATTTCTCCACCAGGTCTTCAATACTTATTTTTGTATTGTTCAAATTTTAGTATTTGTGCTGTGGAAGCAAGCAGTCAATACTTATTTTTAATGAAAAATAAAAGACTTGTTGTCTTGAAGCATGGTGTAGCTTGGGTCACAGTCAAGGTTGAATTTGCCTATGGTGGTTTTGATATAATTTCCTTCAGCTTCCGTGTGAACTTGGATGTGAGCAATTGCGTTGCAGTCTCCCCAAAGGAAGCAAGCAACTATATGACTATCTGATTCAAAATGGGCAATGCCAACCATTTTCAGTCAAAAACAACCCTATCACCAAAACCAAACTCACGGTCATCTGTCTGTTCCATCTCATGGAAGCGCAGAACAGCCTCTGTTGATGTCAGAGACTGAAATTTTTACCAGAGTAAAAAGCCTCATCATTGTCCGGCAGAGTGGCTGGTGGTTTTGCCTGCTGATCTTGTAGTTAGCAGGGAACATGTTTCTGACTAATCCACTAGGGACCTATAGCAGGTTTTTTTTTTTATTGGAAAGACTCAGGATAACTATCATTATATCATTATATATTTTTGATGTTTTCCAATTCTAGATCCATACATTGCATATTCCATTCATCCAACAGTGAGCCATACTTGGGGTGATTTGTGTCCTGTTGTAATACCATGAACTATACCACTAGTACTTAAAATTCCAAGAAGTCACTTGTGGTGGACAGGTTATAGTGGTGCTTTGAGATAAATAGGAAGAAGGACATGGAGATACGCTTCGGAAAAATAAATTAGCCAATGGTAGTTCAATAGATACAGTGCTACAATTGTGTGACACTCAGCTTAAAGG
>PVJH01003417.1:0-15615 GCA_004026705.1 Nesogale talazaci
AGTCACATGAATCCAAGCTCTTTGGTACACAATGGTTCTGGAATTACAGAGAAAGGACCCTAAGCCTCTTTAATTTGGTTTCCGCTCATAGGGACTCTATGATCGCCAGCTTCAACCCCTAGTCTAACACTATCACTTGTACCTTTTCCTTTTATTTCCTATATTTGACAAGGACTCCTTCATTTGCCATCTTTTATTTCTTGAGCATAACTGGTAAAAATCCGGGTGTTTTTTTTTTTTTTTTTTGGGGGGGGGGGCGTCACTACCTCTGGTGGTTGTGGGCGCTACCCAGTGCTGCTCCTGAGAGCCGCCGCTGGATTTGAACCGCCAAAGTCTGCAGGCTGCAGTCCCGTACTCAACCACTTACGCCACCGGGGCTCAGCCCCAAAATCACTGTCATTACTGGTCTCCTACTTCAAATATAGCATTAGTATCCTCCAAGCAAATTTTGACTTTTATCTGGTCCATTATTTCTTCTGTTCCCCACCAATCCCTCTTAAACAGAGACAATGCTCCATCAATACAAAACACAAATAAACTTCCAATTTATACCTGTTATTCTCTTTTCTTTCCTGATGAAAATAATTGTCGTCCATATGCTCCTGTTCAAAGTTCTGTTTCTTAAGCACATTCCCAGGCCCTGCCCTAGAAATTCCGCACATAACATATCTGCCTCTAGAGGAGGAAGTAGCTTTGGGATCTCCAGGCCCTGATGGAATTAGCTCTTGTAATTAATTTTCTCACCCAGAACACTCCAGACATTTTTCTCTGGCATAATCCCTTGTCACTGAACAAACCCCCGGTTCACATACCTCAGGGTCCCCTAAAAATGTGCCCAAATCTCTTCTCTTTCTCTACTTCTGTCCCAGCCCCCCCCCCCCAAAAAAAAATTTAAGTTGGAAAGGTTTACTTTCCATTGCATAAAAGGTGTTGGGGGATCTTGAAGTCAGCATCTCAAGTTTGATCTGTGAAAACACGTTTGCTTTTGTTGTGGTCAGGTGCTATGCTTTAAGCTTTAGAGTTCTTAAAGAGGCATTCTTGAGACTCTTATTATATTTCAAGAAGAGGCATTATTCCTTAAAAAAAAAAAAAGAAATGAAAACCAAATGGCTTATCATTGAACCTCTAATCACAAGTTTATACTAGTATATTTTTAGACTATTTAAATGCACAGGTCATCCGCAAATCTGGCAATCTGCTTCTATAAGGATTATAATCAAGACAAGTCTGTGGGGCAATTCTAGACTGTCACACGGGGTCACTTCAGGTCAACATTTACTGGGCAGTAACTTACAGCAGTATCATTAGTTAGCATCTCTGTTTTCATCTTTGTGTTCCAAGATTCACTGCACACTTGATTCATCAGAAAGGCACACAGGACTCCATCCTCCTGGTTGCAGTTCATTACAGTGGAAGAAGGCTTAGGAAAATAACCAGAAGGAAAAGGTAATGGGAAAAGACCAGGGGAAATCCGGTGCAAGTGCCCAGATGTTTTCTACCGTGGAATCACAAGCACCCACTGAATCTCCGGGCATCGATGTGTGATAATGGGTGTGAAATGTTGGCCCCCCAGGGGAGTTCACACTCGGCTTTGCATACAGAGTGTTTCCTGGGGATCAGTCTGGTAGGGAATGGGTGCCTGAGAGAATGGTCTCATCTCCTCGCATTCCAGCCCACCAGACTAGAACAGGTGTTTACCGTAAATCACAGTGTTAGCCTGAACTGTCTCATTCAACTGGTACCTCATGGTGCAAGGCCTATGGCATTAAAAAAGAGCGACTTTTATTGCCCAAAATATAACAGAGAATCAGAGTTAATCTCCCAGGAGCCATCCAAGGGCTGAAGATAGGTCTGCCCTTGGAATGTGCAGGATTTCAACAATTCAAACCTGCTGTGTTAATCCTTCTTCATATCAGAAGAAGAAACTATTCACGACAAATTAGTAAGTTCAGGTAAGCTTCTGCTTACCTGTGCTTACTGGTAACCATTCCTTGATCTGTGATAATTTTATGGTTCTAAATTTATGTTCTCTCTCCCTTTAACTCACTTCTTTTTGTACAAGAAAGGCAATAGTTAGACAAGTTTTTAGGTGGTTGGATGATACCAAGAGCCTGGTAGAAAGCATTGTAAGTGCTTAGCAATTAAATTGGGACTTTTCTTTTATTCCTTTCATACTTTAGAGTAAAGTGACCAGGCGTCCCGATTTTTAACAATTTAACAACATCCCGTGGCGTTTTAAAATTACAAATAAATATATTACAATACTATTTTTGTGTTCTATGAACATTTTTGTTGTCCCATATAGACCAAATTTTTAATCAAGAACCCTTTCCCCCACTCCCCTGGTCAATGGTGTCACACTTAAAATCTAGAGGGAGTATAGCAAAAACACATTTCCTAGAGCATAATCACAATTGTAATTCAAAATATGAATACTGGTACTGTTCCTCTAGTCTTTTGGGGAAGTAGAATTTGGAAAAACTGATACCGTTTGCAGCACACATTCTTTTTTTTTATAATTTTTTTTTGTTTTTGGTTTTTTTTGGGGGGGGGGCATCACTGCTCTCTGGTGGTGGGAGTAGGAGGCCCAACCCCACTGCTGGAATCCTCCAGCCCAGTGGGCCTCAGTCCCGCACACAACCACTACACCACCGGGGCTTAGCCCTTACAGCACACATTCTGGAAGTGACAGTATTTCTTTTAATTTCTCTTCTTTTTCCCTCTGTAAAGCCAGCTTTTCATTTAGGTAAATACGATGGGGCAAACACTTCATACTCTTGTATAGCATACGCAGCTGCAAGCCACGTGCCTGGAGGCATCAAGACCATTGTTGAAGTCTTATCCATTGGTGTAGAAATTCAACAACGTCAGTGCGCGCTTTCATAGATGTTGACACTGAGATAGGATTGATCTGTTTTAGGAACATGGGCATGGTAGCTCTTTCATTTTAACTGTCACAAGGGTATACTGAGTCCAAAACTGAATTCTACAACACGTAAATATTACATTTATAATAGTAGCAATTTCCCTGTAAATATACCACATTTCCTATACATACTACATAGTATATATCCTATTGTTTTCTTATTTACTATAATCCACATATATGTGTACATATTTATGTATGTATTCTTGTGTGTATTTATACCGTGTTTGTGTATACATATTCATATGTGTATGTATATATGAAACATCTGTATATTATATATATTAACAGGTAGCCTATGATTTCTTAAAAAAACTATGGCATTGAGAGGAAAAGGCAGATAAGGCAATAATGAAAACCAAAGCTCAAGGAATTGATAAAACATCAAGTTTCAAAAATTTGATGTAATTCATTTATCTATGTCAAGAATTTAAGAAAGCAGTTACCTGACCCAATCCAAAGATGACTGAACAAAATATAGAAATTATAGATTAACATTAATATTTTATGCAAGAAAATTTTGCTTAAGGTAATTAAGAAATGGCTCCAGTAATGCATCCAACAGAAACTAAAGCCAGATTCAGAAAAGAACATGGAATAAGGATGTCACTGATGACATCAAATGGATCTTGGCTGATGACAGAGGATACCAGAAAGGTGTTTTCTTGAATATCATTGACCCTGCATAGGCATTCCACTGTGTGTTAGAACAAACAATACATAACTGGAAAGACTGGGAATTTCAGTGGGGAAAAATTCCCATAACTTGACCAATAGCTCATATGATAATTAAAGGAAATGTTGATCTTGTCAGGGATTTCATTTTGCTTAGATCAAAGAGCAATGAAGAAATTAAATGATGAATCCCCTGGGGCAAGTATGTTGCAAAAAAAAAAACAAAAACAAAACCCTGCGCTTCTTGCCATGGAGTCCGTTCTGACTACAGTGATATGATAGGACTGTGCAGAACTGCTGCTATTCATTTCCAAGACTAACTCTCTATGGGAATAGAAAGCTTCAACTATCTCTTGGTGGTGGTTTCAAATGGTTGACCTTGTGGGCAACAGCCAAATGTATAACTGATTATGCCCTACTTCTTTAAAGTGAGAAAGAGCAAGCTTTGGTGTTGTCTTAGTGTTCTCTATTTTACCTTTTAATACCTATTACAATAAGTATACAGAGCTCTCCGGGGGAAATCATGATAAAAGGGTTGATTAAGGAAGTGAATACATTGTAACGCCAGTGAGAACTGATCAGGGATGAACTGTTTATCAGCACATGCTTATATTATTCTGGGTAGATGAGAGAAACAAATTCATAGACACTCATGTGTATAAGGAAGCGCTTTCTATACAAGAGCAGTTGAATGTTGAGAAAACATCTGAGCCCAGTCCAGATCAAGTCCATAAATCTGATATTAGTCCTTATGCCTGATACTAATCTATAAAATCCTGTTCACACTCATGAAACAAATGCAATGATGCCTAATGCAGGAAGATCACAGGTCAGTGGTTGGGAAATGTTGTGGATCCAGTGAAGCATCTCAGTGGTAGCAGGGGTTTCCTGAGCTCCATGGGCCTTGGCAGCTGCTAGGTTTCCTAGTGCGTGAGTCCGGAGAAAGAGTGTCTCTCACCTCCAAAAAGGAAATACAGGAATTTTTAGAATCCTTGTGAGAAGCTTCACAAGAAGCCCACACAGAAGCTTCATTGGCTATGATCTAATTGAGAGGCTAGACTCCAGCCCTTCACTCCTAATCTTCAAATTGATACCAGATTATGTAACTACCCCAATGTTACAAAATTCTTTCAAGAATGCCCAAAGGAATATACCGTCCCCTAGAAGCCTCAACCTGAAGGCATGCAGCTCCACCTTTGTGGATCAGCAAAGTCAGGTTTCCCAAGTAGGTGCCCAGAAGTATCTCTCAGCAAGCCAGCCGTCTGCAGAAAATCGACTCAGATTAACTTTCCCCTTGAGTTGGCAAGTCCACCCCTCTGTTCCATGCCCTTCTGGCCTCTGCTTCTGTTACACCTCCTCTGATATCATAGGTGTCTTCTGAATACAGGAAGCTCACTGCTCAGCATCTCAGATCCCGAGGACCAGCTCTACTCCAAGCTCTTGCTAGAATTGTGATCCCTCCTGTCATTTTTCAGCGAGATCTTTCTGTATGCAGCAGGATGGCACTGCAGGGAATCCTGGTCACAATTACTCTGAGAAGAGTCCTATCAGTATTCCCTCCACCCCCCAACTTCTTAATAGACCTGTGCAGGAAAAGGCCATTTGGTGAAAGTGAGAGATTTGGGTTAGAAAAGCCACATTGAAGAATTCACTCCTCCTGCAGGTATCGCCTCATATCCATGTGAAAACTAGACAATGAGCAAAGCAGACCAGAGAAGAAGCGTGACCGTGGAATGATAATGTGAGTGAAGAATATTGAAGGCAGCGTGGCCTGCCAGAAGAATGAGTGAACCTTTCTTGGAAGAAGTCCAGCCAGGAGGCTTCTTAGAAGTGAGGACAAGACTTCACCTTACGTACTTGGAGCATGTTAGCCGGGGGAGCCAGGACCTGGAAAAAGACAGCCTGCCTTTGAGTAGAGTGCAAAGAGAGCTAAGGCAAGGAGAAAGATTCTAAGTGAGATGGATTGACCAAGTCGCCGCAACAACGGGCTCAAGCTTAATGTTAATTATGAGAAGGGCAGCGACACAGATGAGGCCAGGTCCCACCCTGTTACACTGGGGGTCAGAACTCATGCAGCAGACCGAACCACAGCGGATAGACCCTAGACATGCATGTGTGGTCTCTAATATTGGAATGTTTACTTGTATTGCTAAAGGTTATTATTGTTTTACTAGAAAACTAGAAAAGAGAAGGGGAGAAAAAACCTGGCCATCACGTCTATTCTGGCTTGCAAAAGCCATGCTGTCCTGTATGATCTTAAACATTGCTGCCTCCTATGTGGTCCATTGAATAATAATATGTAGAAAGTGAAGAAGAAACATGAATTTTCTACTATTATTTATTTTGTGTCCATTGATACTGTTCAAATGTCAAAATCAGCTGAGCCCTTGTGGCGCAGTGGTTGTGTGCAAAACTGTGACCCACAGGGTTGAGAGTTCAAATCCAGCAGTCGCTCTCCAGGAGCAAGACTGGGCTTCCTACTCCCACCAGGGCAGTGATGAGAAAAAGAAAAAAAAAGAATGTTAAAATCATGTTCAGAACATACCCGATTGCAGAGGCTTTCATGCATATAACAAATGTGTCTTGCTTTTTCTGGATAGTCATATAATTTGTAATTAAGAGCCTATATAATATTGGTTACTGCTGGTGCTGATAGGTTAAAACTTAACATCTTATCATGGGATCTCCCTTTTGACTCATTTTAAATTTATTCTAGTTTTTCTGTATATGAAATCCAGAATAGGAAAATGTATAGAGACAGTCACTGGATTAATGGATTAATAATTTCTTGGGGATATAGCATGGGAACTTATGAAAAATGGGGAGCTATTAATGATGAGTATAAAATGAAGAAAACATTCTAAAATTGATTGAGGTTGTGACTGTACAACACCTCTGGAGATGAACTATTGAATTGTATGATGTGTGAATAATTTGTCAACAAAACCATTAACAAGTTTGTACACTATTTGGTTCAGTTAGTTAAGCAAATAATATTCTTCAGTTATGTTAGAATAAAATAATGGAAAATCTTTTCTATATCAAGAGTTCTTCAGTATTGTTTGCTTTCTGCAATATTTCACATTCAAATTAACCATATTGGTAAAGTATTCTCTCATTAGTTTAATCTTGCTATGACTTATTCAAGAGAAAATTTAATAAGTTGAAATCAGTAAACCAAGGTAACTCTACTTTTGTTTAGCTCTATCATAAAATATTTCAAGATCACTGTAGTTGTCCACCGTATCTAGTTGGAAAAACGTATTTCCTCTAGAAAGAAGAAAGCATACTTCTCCTTTAAGAGGAAACATATCACTATTTTATATCTATAATTTTAATACTCTATATAAAATTATTTTATAGCAACCATTCTAGAAATTAGTCATGTGTTAAAAAAAAGTCTCATGAGGGCTGAGCCGCGGTGGCGTAGTGGTTGTGTGCAGGACTGTGGCCCACTGGGATGGAGGTTCAATTCCAGCTCACAGGAGCAAAAGCTGGGCCTCCTACTCCCACCACCAGAGGGCAGTGATGCCTAAAAAAAAGCCTCATGAGATTAATGACTAAACTAAATTTAAATAAAAAATTAACATGGTTCATGGGTATATTCTATGTAAAATAAAATACCAATTTTAAAAAGCCAAAGGAAATCACTGGAGCTTGTTAATCTCAAAAATTATCTGTCTTTGGAAAGATATAAGACATTGAATCCAATTTTGTTGCATCATCGGAACTTTCCACTGCTGAAGTGAGCAGTCTAGTCCAGAAATACCTGCAATGACCACTTCTAGTGTAAACGCTAAGCATTCAGCAGCCGGGTTAACAATCGCAGGCCAAGTTTAGACTCTGGGAGGCTTTTGTGATGGAAGAATGGCACCCATTAGGGTGATCTCAAACAGTCCATGTAAATCTAAATGGGCTTTTTATTCATCTTACCATTCTCCCTTGACTTAGAATACATATGTTATTCAGCTTCAGCATCTGGATAAACTACAACCAAACTCAGTCCATTGAGTAGATGCTAACATACCGTAATCCCAGAGGACAGGCTAGCTAGTGGGTTTCCCTGTCTTTCTCTCACATCAGCTGGTGCTTTCAAAATGCTGACTTTCAGGGTAGCAATTCAGGCATAGCACTATGCCACTAGAGTAGATGGTGCATTAATTGTGCTATTCCATTGACCAATGAAATGTGTCCTTCATATTTAAGTAAAATTTGCTGGGCAATCTTAATGAGCAACAGGTCAAAAGTCTTCTTTCCTATGAAGAAAACAAAATGTTTAGGAAAGAAATAGTTTCAAAATAATTTGAGGGGCTGAGCCCCGGTGGCGTAGTCGTTGTGCCTGGGACTGCGGCCCACTGGGACAGAGGTTCAATTCCAGCAGTGGGGCTGGGCCTCCTACTCCCACCACCTGAGGGCAGTGATGCCCCCCCCCCAAAAAAAAAGAAAGAAAGGAATATTTCACAATATAGAATTACATATTGTTTTTGTGATGAATCACTGTGCTTTAATTATGTTCAATTTATAACAATGAAAATACATCTTACGGGCTGAGCCCCGGTGGCGTAGTGGTTGTGCGCAGGACTGCGGCCCACTGGGATAGAGGTTTGATTCCAGCTCCACGGAGCAAAGACTAGGCCTCCTACTCCCACCACCTGAGGGCAATGATGCCCCAAAAAGCAAAACAAAACAAAAATAATAATAATTTGAAATTGTTGCGTTGATTGCAAAAAAGACATTGATATTTTTATATCCAAATTTATTTTGAAAGCTTGGTCAAAATTGGGTGGCATTTATTTAAACATACTTTACTGATAATACTGGAAAACCCAGTTTTCTAGGCCCTAAAATGATTGTGAAAGGGCTGGATTTTTTTAAAGTACATTAATGCCGCAAAACAAACCCTCTTCAGAATCATTTCTTTACTGTATGAGTTTACCTGTATGTCTGTTTTTAAAGAAGATCCAGTGAGGATTTCACTTGTAATGATAAAAGATAACTGAATAAGCAACTCTTAGACTTATTTTTGTGATCATTCCCTTTTCACAGGAATGATGTAGTTAAACTTATAAGATGTTTAAATGTCTATTCATTAATAGGCTATCTTATGCAAGTGATTTTTTTTCTTCTAACTTTAAACATTTTTGGAAAAACTGGCTGACTCACCAGGAAACTCAGTTCAGAGCACTTGCAAGTGTTATGGAATGGGGCAATTACCCTGTCGAGGGAATTTGTCAGGGTACTGAGCAAGGAGAGATTAAAGTCGATGTGATGGTTTCAGAGGTCACCGCTTTAATTTTGAGCTGACTCACTACCAGTTTTTTTAATTGGGTCTGAAAACTAGAAACCTGTGATGTTGTTTGCCACCTATTATCAGTAGGGACACTCTGACTAATTGCAAATAAGTGAACACAGAGCTTAGAAAAATAGAACTAGATTTGAAAAACAAAAGGAGAGTAATTCATCATAACAATACCTCGGATGGAGATTCCCCTATCAAGATAAAAGAGGCCCTTCCTTTTCTGTCTCAAAACTATAAGCTCCTACCTATTCCTATTTCAAAAAAAATATATGTATATTAGCCTCTATTCTAATTTTACTCTATATGTAAAAAAAATTAGAGATACTCTTTGCAAAAGTCATGAAGAAGCTGTGAAATCAAAATATTTTTTGCTGTACTAAGTGAAATGAAAATTTTAAAGTTAATTTAAAATTATTCATAGGATTCAGAAATCATATTGTTATTGCTATTTTACACCAAGATTGATGCCCCTGGTGGTCCAGTGGATTAATTAGACAGGCGTCGTTTATGTCATACTGGCATATTCAAAGTACAAAAATAATTTGTATTGGGATAATGAAAGTATTTATTTATCTAGTATTAGAGTGATCATTTTTATTATGGTCTAATTGTTTTCAGCATATTTTCCTCATGTATACAAAACAATCTGAATTACTCATTTCAAGTACTGTTTAATAAAACAGTTTCATAATTACAAGATAATTTGTAGATATATGAAAACTTGATTTATATGAAGAAGGGGCTTCAGAAAGTTCGTGGAAAATGTGTATTGAGAAAACTGTGTGAATCATTTAAAATGCACCAAAATTAATTCCTGCTGACTTGGTAGAACATATCTGGTTGGAGGAATTGAGGGTAAGACATCAGTTTGCAAGGAGCCTTTATAGCAGCAACGTGAATTTTGCTCTTGGTGTCCGAGAATGCCTGCTTTAGTTCTCATTTTAAAATAAAGCTGACCCAGAGGATTGATGCCCCACTAATATTGACGAGCACTTTGCTAATCTACCACACATTTACAATGAGTGAGAAACATCTTGAAGTCTTTCCGACTACTTGGGCTTTTCATTCAACACCTTGAGAAACAGAGAAGACAGGAGATTTGCTTAGTTTATCAAGCAATTTAGAAAGTTAGCAGTCTTTCCAAGATCAAACTTTTAAATTTCAAATCAGACACATTAGCTCTTCCATGTATTTCTCTTTTCATCCTTCTGACATATCTGAATGAAGATATAACATCATTTTAAAAATAAACAGCTTGCCATTGCAAACATTCAACTTCTCATTATACAAAATATGTGATATCCTAAATCTAATTATTTTTCTCAGTTTTCTATGAAATATGTTCATCATCTAAAACAATTTTGTGTGGGACATTCCACAAAATGTCAAGTAACCACAAGTGGAATGCATAGGTGAGTATCTAAGAAAAGCCACCATAACTCCCAGAGCTTTGTACATTATGCAAATAACTGTATAGTTTCAATGTATAAAATAGAAGAATTTTGTTATTTCCTAGCTGTGCTTTCCTTGTGTCAGATTTTAGAAACTAAAGTGAAATCACTGTATCGCAAATATTTTTCTCTGTGGAGGAGAGTATTACACAAGCATTTTCCTTTGTGATATAAGAAATACAGCAAGAACATTAGAAGTTGTTTAGCTTTTTTTTTTCAAGGTTTAATACTTGAAAGAAAAAGTTTAGAAGCTTACAAGACATGATGCTGATTTTCAGTATAGTAGAATTATAAAAGACTAGGTTTTTTTGCCTCTGACTTTTAAAAATGATTTGTCAAAAAACAATCTATAAGTAAATCCTATAAGTTTTAAGTTCCTAGTGCTGAGCCCCGGTGGCGTAGTGGTTGTGCGTGGGACTGCAGCCCACTGGGATGGAGGTTCAATTCCAGCTCCCAGGAGCAAAGGCTGGGCCTCCTACTCCCACCACCAGAGGGCAGTGATGCCTAAAAAACTAAAAAAAAAAAAAAAAAGTTTTAAGCTCCCCTAGTGAGAAATTTCAATTGTGTGGGCACATTCGCTTCCTCTCGGGAAAGGATGTTTTTGTCAAGCACCATAGGATGGCTTCCCTCTCTAGAAACGAGTCCTCCGAGGAGAGCCTTGGTTTCTATCTGTCAGGAAACATGGGGTCGCCCGGTCCCATCTCAGTGCTCTGGGCGAGCCTGCAGACTCCCAGACAAACAAGTGAAACCAAAAACAATTGTTGCAGCGAGGTATCCTCATCACAAGGATCACAAGGGAATAAAGTAACTACATCAGAAATAGTCTAGTAATATTTTCTAAGTTTTCTACCAAATACTTATGGATGTAATAAGATAAAAATGGGGAGGATTGGGTGGAATTGGACCTTGTGAGCGACCCATCTCTTTGTAAGTTTATTACTCTTGGATGGCTTGATGGGCAACTACAGTACTGATTCAGTTTAACAATTGTTCATCATTGTCAACTCTTTTCTTCTATATGTTGATATGGAATATATATATTTTCCTCCCATGAAGTGTCTTAGCGGTGCAAATGATTAACATTTGACTGATAACTGACATGATGGAGAAGTGCCCTCCCCCAGAAGCACCTCTCAGGAAAACTCTGGGGCTGAATGTCATTATTCTCTGACAAGCAGGGGACAGCGAGGAGGGGGAGTTGATGTGGCAGCCACAGGACTTTGTTGTTCCGTTCTGTAATGTCCATCAATGATTGGTTTTATTTTCTCTATCTTCTTGACCCAGGATTACATAATAGCTCGAATAGATCTGGCAAATTTGGAATTGTAGCAATTCTTTGTGACTCAAAAAACCTGTGAAACCAATGACTGTGAAAATAAATTATGTGTATTTTATTTAGCAGTGGAACAACAGAAGAATTCTATAGAATAAATTTCAAATCTTTGCCTCTTATTAGATTTACTTTGGGAAACTTTAAAAATCCCAACCCCAGACCACCTATGCGGTAGGTAAAGCAGTCAAGCATTATTTCAGTCTTTGGCCATGGTTAAGCTAATGAGTGTTGTAGGTGATACAGAAATCACCTTGAGTGTGAAGAAAACCCCCCACTGAAGTCGATCATTACATTTTACGATTAAACAGAGCAAAACAGGACAATCTGCCAGAATAATAGGCAACAAAGTGAATTTAATGAAATTACTTCAAGTTGTGTGACACCTAGTAAACACACTCTTATCTGTTATAGGTGGTGTCTAATTTCCTCCAGAAAACTGGGTCAGAACAGAGTGATTTAATTGGCTCTGGTAGCATTTGCTTTGGCAGCATGGCGGCAAAGCGGTCTCTGCCAGAATCTCGGTCACCAGGAGAGACACTGCAATGTTTCTTTTGACATCACTCCCACTCTCCGACCTGGATTGTCCTCTTCTCTCCACATAAAGCCTCCGTACTAGGCTCATCCAATATTTATGCTTGACCCAGTTCTAGGGTTTAAAGGGGTTAGTTGATAAAGGTTTGAAGTATAAATAGTCCCAAAGGTGTCAAAATTTTAGTAGGGCTTCTTGAAAGTCAGAAATATAAAAATTATGACATTTTCATAACAGAAGTAGCAGTCAGGAATGAAATAATCAGGGACCTATACATTACTTTTTCTTCAAAATCTAGAACAGGATCTATTTCTAACTATACTTAAGAATGTTTAGGTGAGTCAAAACAGGAACTTATTCAGCTTTGCATTAGTACCAGAATCTTCAACTCTCAAACAGTGGGTTGGCACCAAAACAATCTCAAAGCCTTTTTGATGATTTAAAAGCTGCACTTGAAGCAAGGTAGAAGGTTGTTACTCAATTTTCAAGGTGAGGATAAATTGATATAACATTAAAAGGGCTATGATTTGATCAAGATATTCATTCGTATTTTTTTGGGGTACCAAATATAGTGTTTCCCAACACTTGACATATCCTCAAGAATGACTTTGTGATTGTGGAAAATAAAGACAGGCAGGCAGGCAGGCAGGGAACTATGAGGGCTCCTTATCCCATGTCTGGACCGAGAGAGCGAATGCATTTTCCAGTGGGTATATGTAATGGGACTTATAGATCTTTCAAAAAACATACAGGTCACACAGCCAACATAGGACAAAATCAGTAGGTAATATCACAAGCAGGTAACATAATAAACATGCGGAGGTGAGTCATCATCTTGACCTAGTGCTAACTGACCTCAATCCCCCTGACCCTCCCAGGGATTTGCTGCATGTTGTGGTGATTTTTCTCTAGAACCTGATTGCTCCTATCGACAAAGAGCATGCAGGCACAGGGCATAGGCAGTGACAAGTATGAGACAATTTTTATTTTAGCCCCTCAGGACTGCTTCTTTACTGGAGGGGCTGTGTCCAGTCATGAGAATGCATAGTAAGGTATTTATATCTCATAACGCTGCAGGTCTTCCCCCACTGGTGCTGCTTTCCAGATCCATAATTATAAGCATAGAGGATTTAGCTGCATTATATTCTCATCGAGTTCCTCAGTTTACCTCAATAAGGTAATTCATCTCTTTGGAAGTTGCTGTTATTTTATCCATGGCATTTTGCCACAAATACATTTTTTTAATCATCAAGTCACCAGGTTATGCATCCATGCCCCATTTAGAAATTTCTGCCCTTCCTACAAATGGTAACTCCAAAGTGCCCATAAATGTTGTATAACTGTATCCCCGCTTTGAAATGATCAGAGGAGCTCTTGGGGCATCGCTGTGGGCTAACCACAATGTCAGTGATGAGTCCAGCAGTCCTTTTAAGGGAGAAAGATGATGCTGGCCAGACTTACACTCTTGGAAACTCAAAGAAGCAGTTCTGTTCTGTCTGGCAGGGTGGCTACGGGCTAGAGCAGGCTGAATGGCTGCGAGTTGTTTTAGATTTGAAACGGGTGAGAAACCCCTGCTAACGACCAGCTCTTCATCAAATTCAGGTTCACTTACTGCACATGCAGCTTTTAAATCACCACTGAGGAATTCGTGCTTTTTTGCACTGTTGGCAACCAGTGAGTCAGAATGTCTTAGGGGAGAAGCCCAGGGATCTGTCATTGCACCACCAGATGGTTCCTAGGATCATGTAAGTGGGGAAATAGAGAGGTATGAGACTCGTGGTTTTCAACCTTCCTAAGGCCATTACCCTTTAATACGGTCCCTCGTGTTGTGGTGCCGCGCCCTCCACCCCATGAAATTATTTTTGCTGCTACTTCATAAGTGCAATTTTGCTATTTTTATGAATCAGGCGACCGTGTGAAAGGATCATTCCACCCCCAAAGCGGTGGCGACCCACAAGTTAGTTGAGAACCACTGTACTAGAGAAAGGTTAAATAAGATTCTGTTCAGAATTTCCTTCCACCAATTCAACCTCAAAACACACTTAGATCTTATTAGTATAAAATCCATTTCCAAAGGTGTTAAAAACTACTAGGAAGACAATTATTAACATACAGGTAATTGAGGGCCTACCTGTATGCTAATAATTTATTCCTAGTAGCTTTTTAAAATATACATTACCAAGATGTTGTCCAGACTAATCTAGCTCAACAAATATTAAAGATATAAATGAGATAACTATGTAGTTGTAAATATTGCAAGAGTCTTATGAGAGGTTTTAACATCTACTGATAATATTTCCTGTGTCAATGAAAATCATTTCACCACTCAAAAATTTAATTTTAGCTTTAGTTTTAAATTATTTTTGTGGGGGCTGAACCCCGGTGGCCTAGTGGTTGTGTGCGGGACTGCGGCCCACTGGGTTGGAGGTTCAAATCCGGCAGAGGGCAGTGATGCCCCAAAAACCAAAACAAAAATTTTTTTGTGTAAGTACTCAGTATAAATATTTTAGCAAAAGAAACCAGAAAAACTCTTGTGTAGTCATTTTTAAATTCTTCATATAACAAATCAGAAATCTTTCTAGAGTTAAAAGTGACAGGTTTTATAAGAACAGACTGAAACTTGACAGCTTAAAACTCCTCAATATCATCTCTGGTAATCTATAAAATTTTTAGCAAAATTAAGTATAATGAAGTGATTTTACACTATCTGCATTAATTTCAACTATTAACATTCTTTTTCCTATTTCTAAGTGAAAATAAATGTGTCTGCAAGAGCTTTTCCTACTTTCTCCTGGTCCAGGTTCTCTTCCTAACCCATGAGGTTCACTTTCTTCAGTTGTTTTATCTTCTCACTCTCTCTCACATGACAAGCATGCACATACATGAGCACACACACACACACATACACACACACACAGAGCATGCCCACACTGTTTTAATTTCAGGCGATAAATCCTGGCAGCAGTCAAGGCAAACATCCTCAAGAACTGTGTCATCACTTTGAAGGGTGGCCGCCACACAGGGAAGTTAATCTGTTTGTTCACTTCCAGTGGCCCAGCCTCCCTGATCTTGGTCATAGCAGGAAAAGGATTACTTCTGTTCCCAATTTCATAAGAATTTTTTCCAGAGAAGGTCAATGACCTTGCCATAAGGATCCAAGTATTTGCAAGATCATATTTGACTTGATGATGGATGGCCAGTTACTTTGGTAAAAGCATTTGTTCTGATAAAGTTGGAAGCTGAAGATATGAAGGCTATATATTAATGCAGTGTACTCTGGCCTCCAGCTGGTAGAAATGATAGCTTCACAAATTCAGTTGATTCTCAAATGAAATGATTGGCAGCACTATCATATTATATAGAATGCAAGAGCCTAATTTTGAATTACTTGACAGAACTAAG